>PVKS010022160.1:0-34126 GCA_004027875.1 Aplodontia rufa | reverse complement strand
CCATTGGTCTTCTTCCCTGTCTTGATACCAGTACCATGCTGTCTTTGTTACTATGGCCCTATAGTATAGTTTTAGATCTGGAATGGCAAAACCGCCTGTTTCATCTTTCTTGCTTAGTAGTGCTTTGGCAATTCTTGGTTTCTTGTTCCAAATGAATTTGAGAATTGCTTTTTCTATGTCTTTAAAGAACGACATAGGTGTTCTTAACATGCAACCATGCCCTGTACCTGTTTGCTAATCAGTATTCCTGTGCATGCTAACCTTTCAAGGCAGAGATCCAACACAGACCCTACTGGATGGTCCACTATAATAATGGTGGACTAGTACTGTCTTCTGAGGAGCTAGTTTTTTGCTCTAGGGAGTAGGCTGATATTTAGAGACTGCCTTCCAGCCACAGCGTGAGTGTATAACCTAGATCAGGCCAATGACAGTATCTTATCTCCATGACTGCAGTGATTGGTCTGGGGGCCAGGAATGTAACATGAGCTGGGCCAACCTGAGTCCTTCTTGAAGGTTTTACAAACTGAAGGTAGGAGATAGAAAGTTTTTTCCTTCTGGGGGAAAAGGTGGGGGGGGGTGGATGGGCAGAGCTCTTGGGATATGGATCTGTGGATCATGGAGGTCATCCATCTCACTGTTTGGAGAATACAATTTGCAGAAGGAGAGAATGAAACCAATACAGAGATATGAGAGGCATGAGGTAGAAAAAAAGAATTCTGAAAGCATGATAGTCCGTAGTTCTAACCTTTGTTGAGATCAAGCTCTACCTTTCCTGAATGGTATCTTTTGCTTCTGCTAACATGGGCTGGGATTTTGTCAATTATAACTGGAAACCCAGACTAAAATGCCAAAGTCTGGGGAGATCCAGCTGAGGGGCACCTGTGTGGTATGATGAATATGGGATATGCAATCAGCAATTGGGTGTGAACTTGTTTTTGAGATTTTACAAAATGCATGACTTTGGAAGAGATACGGTTTCTCAAATTTTTAGTTTATATAGCAGTAAAATGAAGATAATGATAATAATGTTCTATCATCTGGAACTCAAGATGAAGATAAAATGGGATAAAGTATGTGAGGGAGAACTGTTACAGAATTTTAAGCATAAAATAAATAAATAGTGACTCATCCGTACGAGTTCAGAGTAGGGGGATACACCTCTCCGGTCACATATGAGATCCTTCTGCCATAGAAGATGAAGACTCAATGAAAAATTAACAAATATTTGAGGAAAGTCATCAGAATAAAGAGAGTTGATAAAGCAAGCTAGTTTCTACACAGAAGGAAACATAGATAATAGAAACATCAGCATAGGCCATTAGAGCAAAAACAATCACAGTCTGTTTAATACTCTTGAGAAGGTAAAAGAGGATGTTATATCCATGAAATAAGAACAGGAAATTATAAAATGAGAACAAATTATTTTACAAAAGATCAATTAGAGAGCTGAGAAATGAATAGTATGATTGTGGAAGGGCAGAATGGATACAACCAAATATTTATTAGGTGATTACCAGGTGCTAGATGCAGGGGTTCCAATGATAAACAAAACTACACATGATCTCTAGTTTCATTTACTTGCTAATGAGAGAGAAAGGCATTTAAAAAAGAACTACTACCACAACTTTAAAACTGAATGTAATGCTATAATAGCTTGTGTTGAGCTGAGTTCTTCCTTAGCAGGGTTACCAAGTAGATCTTGCGCAAGGAAGTGACAACTGGGTTGAGATCTCTAGGATGAGTAGGAATTAACCAGGTGAAAAGGGAGTGTGAGAGTCCTAGGCAGAGGAAGCAGTCAATGTCAATGTGCAAACAAGTGAATGAAGGAAGGCGTGATAGGTGGGCTGGAGAGAGATGAGATTGGGGAAAGGTGAGGAGGTGCAGATCACGCCAACAAGGAGTCAATTTAAGTTTGGACTTGAAGCGTCCTTTCAGTCTAGAAGGGAGGGAAATAAAATCTTTTTTTGCAAAAGGGCTTAAAGACCCTCCTCCCATTGCCTAGCATTCAGAATCCTTTTTCTCACACAGAAAATGCAGGCTTCAGGATTGGGAAGTTTTAGTATCACACAGCTCACAGTCAGCACTTTGCTGAGCACAAGAAGAAGTGAAACTGCCCATAGGCATCGAGTGACAGCAAACCTGAGAATTGAGCAACTAGGCTGGCAGATGGGAACTATGCCAGTTGAGGCTGGGATGGCCACCATGAGCCATGTGCACGCTGAAGTTAAATAGGGCCCAGGCAGTGGAGAGAGGAGGAAAACGCAACCCTAGAAAGAACAGGCACTGTGCCGAGGAGGGAGGGAAGGAGCAAGGGAAGGAGAGAGAAGGAGAGAGAAAGAGATAGATGTCGGGGAGAGGGTGCACACTTAGTTCCTGGAAGCTTTCATTGTTCTCCATTCCAGTTCCTGTGAGGCTGTGCTGAGCTTGTGTTCTGCTTCTTGGGTTTCCATAAACTTCCCTTTGAGGTTCCGCTTACATTCTTATAACTAACCCATTTTTAACCTCCTGAGAAAAAAAAGGAAACTGCATAGAATAACGATTTCATACTTAAATACTGCCTTATTCATAGTGAATGCGTACAGTCTGAGCTGTACGAACAGCATTCTAGGAAGAGGCTTGACATTCTAGCCTCCAACGAGGAATAAGAGCAGAAGGGAAAGTTTCCAGGTTTTTAACCATGCCCTTAACCGATTAAGAGTTAAGGCCACATCCCTAAACAAGAGGAACTGAAATTTGATAATTCTAAGTTCTTTACCGTCCAGTCCATTGCCTATCAATGTATTTGAAACTCTGTATAGCATCTGTTTTTTTAACACATTTTTTTATTGAGAAATTTATTTGTTGAACAATCATACAAGTTTTTAACAAAATAATATAGAATGATATAGATTCTGAAGATTAGATTTACCCCCTAGAGTGCCCCCCCAATTACCCACCCTTATCCCTCCCTTCCCCTTCCCACAACATTTCTAAAAAGTATTAGGTTATGTAACATCACACCTTATCTGGTTTTAACACATGATAATAGACCTCCTTTCTCAATGGCCAGGGTCTAGCTCCAGCCTCCACAGATGAGTGGAGACATTCGACCCTTGGTTCTCTGGGTTAAGCTGATTTCACTCAGCATAATTTCTTCCATAGCCATCCATTTACCTTCAAAGGCTGCAATATCATTGTTTCTAATTGCTGTGTAAAATTCCATGGTGTGTGTGTGTATATATATGTATGTATGTATGTATATACATATACATACATACACCACAGCTTTCGGATCCATTCATCCAGTGAGGGACATCTGGGTTGTTTCCATGATTTAGCTATTGTAAATTGAGCTGCTATGAACATAGATATTGCTGTGTCACTGTAATGTGCTGGTTCTAAATCCCCTGGAAAAATACCCAGGAGAGGAATAGCAGGATCATATGGTGGTCTCATCCCTAATTTTTTTGAGGATTCTCCACACTGCTTTCCAGAAGGGCTGTACCAGTCTGCAGCTCCACCAACAGTGTGTTAGTGTGCCTATCTCTCCACAGCCCCTCCAGCATCTATTGTTGTTTATTTTCTTCATTTTTAGCATCTGTTTTTTTGTACCAAGTATGAGTTTGGTCTTTATCAATAACCTTTCACTTATTTTTCATGAAGACACTAAAGTGATTTTTGAAAGTATTGCTATAGATAAGCATTTCCCGAATGCTGTTCTTTGAAAGACTATTGTACCAAGATCTATAACTGTGATAAAAGATGACTTGGCTGAAAAAACTGAGGTGCACTCTTGGAGATTCAAAATGCACATTTGTATATTAAAAGCTCTGAGAATTCCTTTGGTTAAAAAAAGTTGAACTTTATTTAATCTAACATTTCCCAAATCCATTTAAATATGGAAACTTTCTTTAAGGAGCACCTATTAAAATCCTACTGGACACAAATAAAATGAGGAGTGGAGTTTAGGGAAAACTGTGATTATTCTAAGAATGGGCATGCTGAATATGGTATGATAAACTCTGTGTGGCCATAGGAGGAAATGAGAGCTGGGTTTGCAAAGAAGTTGATTATATTCAGACAACAGAGAGGGGTCACTGTAATAGGGAAAGCACCAGGTTTTGGTCAGGTGACATAGAAGTGATATAGGAAATCCAGAGTCAGGGCCTTTATTGGGGTTCCTGGGGAGAGGCAAGGCAGGGACAACAGTTTAGGACTGGCTAGTTTGAATAATTCCAGTGGGCTTGAGCTACATGGTAGTCTTATTTGGCTATTACCTGGCCTGGGACTCATATATAGAAGAAGAAGTATTGGCTTGATGTGTGAGGGTTGGAGAGGGCTTGGGACCGGGTGGTTTGTCTACGAGAGGTGCACTCCTGGCCAAGCCCTCTACTCTCTCTAGGAAAGGCCTGGCCTGGGAGGGGCAGTCTCTCCTTACTCATAAAGTTTTTTAAGATGTCAAAACATCATTAAATGCAAAAATAATTTTAAAACATCATGAGTACAGTTATAAGGGGGGATTTTGGAAAAGTATTTCCAAATTGACTCCTAGATTCTAGATTTTGTAGACCAAAGTGAGAGAAACCAGACAAGCAGTTCTTCATAAAGAATTTTGTCTATGCGAATGATATAATGAATCCCACTCTTACATATATCCATAATAAAAGACATGCAAAAAAAGAAGAGTTTTGGTTTTATTTTACCAGTTAAGTTCTAGTCAGAAAGACAGGATTAACCTAGGTATCTCAAACAGGATATTCAGTACATGTAATAGATCACACACAGATCTTAGACAAAGAGCAAAAGTGAAGATACTAAGCCAATTCCCAACTTCTCTAGTAGTGGAGAGGCAAGTGTTGTGAAAGGGCTTCCAGAACCTGCTATTACAGAGAATGGATCATAGCCTGAGAAGCTGGAGTGCCAGAAGAAACTCTCTCAGAGGAAGAGGAAGAAAGGAAAAAGAACGGAAGTGGGTGGGGGGAGAAAGGCTGAGAAACATTCATTTCCCTCCTTTTCATCTTGACATTCCTGCTAGCCAGGCGAACCCTAAATGGAAGCCAACTGTGAAAGGGTCCTGGGAAATGTAGTCTGCAGACTTCCAGCCCATTATCCTAGAGGGAAACTGTGGGGCCATACTTAACAAGGCTCAGTTTGGGTTTGGGGCACGTTCATAAAAGGTTCCATGATTACTAATTATCATTAGGAGGCTATTGTTCAAGTCTTAATGGGCCTGTCAAACAATCATTGTAAGACCCATACTTTCTCTAAATTAATTAATAGTTTGACTAATCCGTGTGATTGTTTAAGGCTAAAGTACCCTAGAGAAAAACACACACATATATGAATTTTCCTGAATTATTCAAATGAAAGAAAAATGTATGTGACAAAGAAGTTTCTAGCTGTAAAACTTGCAGGAAAAAAAAATCCACACTTGAAAACAACCTAAATGTTTAATAATAGGTGATGTGCTAAGAGAATTTTAGCATATTATTTACACTATTCCTTGGTTGTTATAAATAGTAAATGTGGGTAGTATGTAACAAAACCCATTCTTTTAAGCAATGTTTATTGAGCACCTGGTGTATACCAGGCACCATAATTAATAAAAGGCAAAAAAGAAAAATGAGAGATAGTCCTGAGTTCTTATGGTGTCTGCAGTTTCCCAGAGGACACAGTCTTATAAACATGAAAAAGGGTTTACAAATTACATAAGAAATTAGAATGGTGAATTTTTATGCATACAAATTTTTCTATAATGAACGTGTATTATATGTATAATAAAAGTAGTAAATTCTTGTAATACAATTTTTACAACCATGTAAAATATATATAATTATTGGAAGAGAACATAAGAGTGAAAATAGTTGCATTAGGGTAATCCTACTGTGATATTTAGTTTTATGTCGACTCGGCCAGGCTATAGTACCCTGTAATTTAGTCAAACACTAATCTAGGTATTGCTGAGGAGGTATTTTGTAGATGTGGTTAACAATCAGTTGACCTTATGTAAAGGAGATTATCCTCAATAATGTGGGTGGGCCACAAAACTGGAAGGCCTGAGAGCAAACACAGAGGTTTCCCAGGGAATAAGAGATTCTGCTCAACATCTCAGCATCAACTCCTGCCCATGTTTCCAGCCTGTTGGCCTGCCCTGTGATTTTGGACTTGCCAGCCTTCAGAATTACATGAGCCAATTCCTTGACCCTCCTTATTTCATTCATATATATATATATATATATATATATATATATATATATATATACGCACACACTCAGTCCTCCTATTGGTGCTCTGCCTCTGCAGAATCCTGGCTGATAACACCACCTGCTGTAGTTTGGAACTGCAATGTCCCCCAAAGGCCTCCGTGTTAAAGGTGTGGTCGCCAGCCTATGGTGGTGCTGAAACCTGTGAGAGGTAGCACCTGGTTGGAGGAAAGCAGAACATCGGGGGTGTGCCCTTGATATTTGGACTTCTTCACTTCCTGTCTGCCATGAGGCATGCACCATGTGCTCCTCGGATGCCCTGAGGTGCTACAGGCCCAAAGGCAATGTGATCAAGCAACCATGGGCTGACACTTTGAAGCCTTTCCCTTATTAGGTGGCTTAGCTCTGGTATTTTGTCATGCTGATGGAAGGCTGACTAATAGACCACATGAGCTCTGTTCTTTTAAAGTCTTTAATTTATTGTTGGTATAATCATGTATAATTTCCTTACAAGTTTTTTGCTTTTCCTGTGACTAGATTTCCCTTTGAGTCTCTTTTCTTAGCCCTCCAATAACTTCTACCTCCCACTGGGCCACAGATGTGTGAAAGCTGTCTGTAAAGACAAAATCTCATGGAAACAAAGGCCAGAGTTTTAATGTACACATTTTTCTCTTTTCTCTTCAACTTGACTCTAAACAAGGACAATACGACTCTGCCTTAAGGCTGGAGCAGCCCCGGGCAAACCTTCACTCTATCAGTCCTTTGTTGAATCCCAGAGAGCTGTACTTCCACCAGTGGATGGCTGCCCATCAAACATGGTCTTCTAGTGGACACAGGCCAGTTTGATTAAGAGCAACACAGAAGTCCCAGGAGACTGGGTAGCATTCCATCTTTGGCATTCTTCGACTCCTGTTTCTCCTACAAGGGGATTGGAGAGTGAACTCTCACTGATCAGTTCTCTAGCCCAAAGCACAGTCTGTATTTCTTGGGGGAGGTAACACTGTCAAGTGAGTGCAGACTTGGGGGACAAACATTGATTTGCAAACTCAGCTCAGTCAGTTTCAGGCTGCGTGACTATGTCCAGTTTACTTAACTGCTCTGTGACTTAGTTTCTACATCTGTAAAAAGAGGATGGTTATTCAGTCGAAATTCAGGGTTGTGGCGAAGAAGTCCAATATGATATGTACAATTTCTAGCACATGGTAGGTGGTTCCATAAATGGAGCCATAAATGGTAATCACTATTGTAATATGCTTGAGAATAAAGTTGGACTTTGGAAAAATCTTTTGACAAATGTTGGCTATATAAGAAGTAGAGGTCCTGACCCGTTCTCGCCTTCCAGATGTGGCTAACGATAAAGAAATGATGCTTGCAAAGTTCACCAAACTCTCAGAAGAAACAGATTTTTACATTCATTTAATATCTCCACCATGTTAGTAAGAATTGCATATTAATCAACTGTAGAAATAGGTAGAGATAATTTACCACCACACAGAAAGTTTGTATTTGGGGAATTATGCTCTTTCTCCAGCAGGTATGCAGATAGTAAATAAATAGGTAGCTTTTTTCCACCTTCCCCCTTTGCTTGGCACCTTATAAGGTAGGCTGTTAGGCAAGTGCCTATTTCACCGCCACATTCTCCAAGGCCCAAGGACTAACTTCTAGTTAGCTTTCATGGTTCCGAATGTGGATTATCTACTTAATGAAGCATCTGCCAGGAAAGTTTTAAGCCCAACCGATTTCTTCTAGCATTCCCCCCGCTCCTTCCTCAGCCCTTACCCAGCTGATGTGTGCTTAGGAAATGCAAACTAATTTTAAAATTCGCTGGAGCAAAACATGATTAGAATGGTTAAGTCTGCTGCCAAAAATAAAATCAGCTAATGCATTCCATATATTTAGATTTCCAAAATTAAGTTGAAATGATGCTTAGTTCATCCAAAGTTTGGGTTGATATGCATCATCCCGTATCTCTGCTAGTTGACCCTACTTTTTTCTGGCAGCAATAAATTTGGTCCTCTTGTAAATGGTATCATCTGTGCCATTTCCCAGGGCAATGTTTTTGCCCCCTCATTCGGCTGAGAACCGGGTCACATACCCTGTTTACAATAATGGAGAAGAAGCTCCCCAGAGCTGGGGAGAAGCATGAGACAAAGGATACTGCTGCTCTGTATTAATTGCAGCTCGCACTTTCTTTACGTCCCTCTACCTAGCCTTGCCAGATGGTCAGGAATGTAGCCAGGGAAGGATGCCCCAGCCATACCAGGTGCTGGCACTAAGAGATACAGGTAAGGCTCAGAAGTCATGTTGCTGTCTTCAAGGAACTGGCCATCTCTCTGGGGACAAAAGGTGAGCACTGTAGCATAATGCACATTATAAAAATACAATTGATCGCTAAATTTTGTTGCATATACTGTAAGGAGAAACTTAAGGGAGCCATTATTATTATGTTTATTCTAAAGAGAAAGAATCAATTTTATTCATTTTTTCATCTGGTCTTTGTTTCTCCAACACTTAGCTGTGTCTGTGGTGCTGGGCCTTGAACCAGATCCTCACTCATGCCAGGCAAGTGCTCTCACCACTGAGCCACTGCTCCAGGCCCGGGAGCCATCATTATTAAAGGCTGGGGCAGTTTTCATGATGGAAGAAGTACCTGAGTTATGTAGGATTGGCTATAGGAAAGTGAGGGCATTTCAGGTGAAGGATCCCAGTTCAGCAAATGGGACAATATAGAATTGTCCAAGACAAGCTTGTGGGGTGGTATAAGAAGTTAATCTGTGTGGAACTGAAACACCATGTTAGGGAGTTATAGGAAACAAAGGTGTTTAAAGATTCATGGTTGCAAGGAACAGAACACAACCAGATCTCTCTCTTTCTCTCTCTCCTTTTTGAGTATTCTTTTAAGGATAAACAGGGCCAGGCATGGTGGTGCACATCTGTTATCCCAGGGACTTGGGAGGCTGAGGCAGGAGGACCGCAAGTTCAAATCCAGTCCCAGCAACTTGAGGCCCTCATCAACTTAGTGAGACCCTCTTTCAAATAAAAAATAGAAAGGGCTGGGAAAATTGCTAGATGGTTAAGCATGCCTGGCTTCAATCCCTGGTACCAAAACAAAACAAAACAAAACAAAACAAAAGGAATCAAGGGGGCAATTTATTTAAAGAAACAAGGGAGGCCATGGGACTCAAGGACAGAGGCACATGGAAAGTCATATTAGAATCCAGGAAGCTCTTACTGTGTCTCTTCTTTTCACTTCTCTGTGTATAGTCTGCTCCGGCTTTCATATTCCATGGCACCTTATAATTGCCTCCAGCATCTTGAGTTCATTCATTCCATTTTCAGCCCACTGGCTGTTGTTCTGCCTCAATTCCAAGTTCCTGGGAGAGAGAGAGAGCCTGATTGGCTCAGGCCTGGTCCAATCAAGTATGAGGTGAGGTCACAGAGTGCAACTATAAAAGGGGCTGCTGGTGCCCCTCCTGGGTGGTGGGAAGTCCTAGGGAAGGAAAAAGTCAATTCAGTAGGTCAGAATATCGAGGACAGGCCTCCTGCAATGTGCTTCCTCCAGAGTCATTGAGGAAAGCTAGGCGAAAATATTTCATTTGGCTGGGATTCTATAGGGTTACTTCACTTTTGGCAAATATAAAAAAAATCTAGTTTTTTTAAGCCGAGAAATTGGGTTGTGACCATTTGCTTCATAAAAAGGATTATTGACTTTTGGGGAGACAATGCCAAGATCCCTTCCAACTTTGAATGATATTTTCCCCTTACGCCTTTTTCCCATTATGCTCTTCTTGCCTGCCAGGCATCTATTCTCCTTTATTTGGTGACCTTCATTCAGGAGGGTCCAGTATTCCTCCCTGGGCTGAACCCAAGTGTGGGACCCTTGATGCTGGGGGGTTCTAGGAAGGGAGATGCACTTTTCATTAGGCCAATGGCTGCCCAATGGCTATAATGTGAGCTTCTGGTGGGCAGGGAAAGGTCCTGAATTCACTTTTACATCTTTCCAGTGTTTGGTGTGATTCCTGTCGTGTATGGATAATAGTCAATGTTTATGGAACTGAATGAAAAAAGTCAGTTTCCAGGTATAAGCAATCCATAGCCAAGGAGTAGCTTAAGGAGAAGAGAGCGTTATTATGAATAAAGGCAATGATCATAACGTTATATCTCTTCCTGCAAAAATATTACATATAGCACCACTTCTGGTTCTGCCAGGGGCTCCAACTCCTAATTAGGTTCAGGGAGCACCTTGACTTGATCCACCTCCAAACAATGCCCTGAGTCCTTATTTATCTTTGCCCACTGTGGGGTCTTGGGTTAAGCCAACCCCAGGTGCCATTGCCTCCTTTTGGAAAAGGTAGGAACTGGCTCCAGTCAGTAGAATGAAAACTCCACCCCCTCCACGGTGGCCTGGGGTGAGGATAGAGAGGTCTGGCCACCTTCCACCTGCTAGCCTCTGGCTCAGCCCACCTTGCAGAGCTGGAGGCGAAAGGCAGTCCAGAGCGTGGCCCACCCCGGCGAACTTCTCGCCTTCCACAAGAAGAAGGCAACAAATGAGACAAAATGAAAAATATAATGATGCATATTAGATTAATCATCCTCCTTTTTTCTGACACAATAAATCTTCTCTTTAAACTCATGGTAGCGATTGCATCATCTCCCTCTCTCCTGAAACAGCACAGATTAAGATAAAGTGATAGTGCTGTGTCAAAAGAGAGCTTTACTGCCACACTTGGGATACAAAGAGAGAGGTTAATTTATCATCGCTGGGGAGAACTGACAGAAGAGAGATATACTACCGAAAGGGGATTTAGCACAGGGCCAAGAAACTTCACACTATTTTTACCATCTGTCACATGCTCTAATAAAGCAGGGCAAAATATGAAGAAAGGAAAAATGAACTATCAAACACTGATGTAATGCAGCCCATAAATCTAATTTAATTACTTTGCATGGAGACAGGTCCTCCAGTCTGTGTGAATATACTGGATTTTCTTGGCAACTTAACAACTAAGTGTTTTAATAACATCACACTATAATTTATTCTGCTTGAAACACAAAACCCCTTTTGTGAGAGTTTCATTTTTGAGAACTGTTAATTTTTTCGGCTAATGTCAAAACTGGCATAAATTCACATGTGAACTTGAAGCCTGACTGTGAAAAAGGCTTAGGTTACTGCATGCCTTTTTATTATTTGGCACTTTTTCCCCCTTCTGCATGCATTAGAAATAATTGGGCTCTGTTGATGACTTAGGTGAGGAGAGTTGTCTTGCAATTAGATTTTAATATAATGACAAAGGGTGTGTATGTGGGGGGAATCATTGTAAAATATAAGGAGGTAAGAAAATGCAATGGGGGAAAGAATCCTTGTTTTCCAGCAGAAGAGCAAAATCCAACGTGAAATATTCCTGGAAGCACGCTGTCCCCAGAACCGTGACAATTCTACTCTGGAGGATGTAAGATCTCAGGGCCAAAGGGACGCTGGGAATGCAGGTCTGCCCTAGAGGGAGCCACCGGGAGCAGAAAATAAATCAAAACTAAAATTAATATTCATCGGGTGTCTTCCCGAATTTGGATGCAGTTACAGAAATTATTGTTAATAATGAAAGCCATATATCAAAGGTTATAAAATTCATCTGTGCTAGGACACTATTTTTTTTAGGCTTTGTTCTGAACCATTAAAGATGACATATTGCATTTGTGTGCCTCTGTGTATAATAAGACACATTTAGGTCTGATTCTAACCTAAACTGGTAATTCTGGCATTGAACTGAAGTTCTTAAATGGGGGCTGTGACACTCCAGTCCAGAGGAGGTCAGCTGAACCCATCAATTCTCCCATGACCTCACTCAGTAGGGCAGGATGGATGGGTAATTAATTTGTTAGATCATCAGTGATTCATGTTGGAAAAATAAAACTCTAAGCCACTTGATGAATTCAATGGAATTATAGTGGGAAAAAGGATCAAAATCCCTATTCTCCCCCCTCAACCCCATAAAACCCCAACCCTCACACTGAAACAAAACCGAAATGTATAGATAGTCTGTGAAGTTCATTTGTTTATTCCTTCAGCAACGCTTAATAAATCCTTCCTCTGTGGAAATCTCTGTAGGACACACGTTGGGGGCATATGCAGTCTGGTAGCAGAGATGAATCAGACAGAAAAATGACTGCAGTTGGGGATATTTGGAGAAAGTTTAACCTGGCAGCCAGTATCAGCGGAGTTCATGCAGGGGACAGATATGGAGCTGGTCGTGATAGGGGATATGGACAAAACAGAAGTGATTCATCTGGAAAATTCTAACAAGTCAGGCCCATCAGGAAATTGACCACAATATCCATATTGCTGAATATTTATTGAATGCCACTGGTGATTTGGTACGTGTTAAATATCTAGAGCTATTCAAGGACCTTGAAGCCAGGAAACTGAGTTGCAAAGGTTTTCAAAGAAGTGCTTTCAAGTAAATTTCTCCTCATGCTTGTTTCTGAAGTTCACACTCCCCGGTTCAGACTTGGAAAACACTCAATTCTTGCGGTTTCTTGTTCTGCTAAATTTGTGTGGGAGAAAAAATGTACAACCTTGAACTCTGAATGAAGCCCAGTGTGAAAAGTAGAGGTTTTCAGCTGTGCTCTTTCAAATGCTCTCATTGGTATTTTTGAAGACTTGCCACATATTCTGTTACTGACCTGGGGCCTGCAATAGTGAACATTAAAAATAAAAAAAAGAAAAAGAAAAAAAAATCAAACCACCAGTATTTACTTACGAAATGACTTGGTTATAGCCCAGAAATCCAACTGCCTTAAAATTAGTGCACAAATTGAAAGTTTGAAGGGTTTCTTGTTTGGCATTTTGATTTCCTCATCTGAAAAATGGGGATATTAATACCTACCTCCTGGGGTTGTGTGAGAATGAAGTACCACTGCGTATGTAAAGCATCGAGCACCCGAAAATGATGGCTGCAATTATTATTTTATTATAATTATTTTGATTTCACTACCCGTCCTTCTCTTCCCCTCTCTCCCCTGACTGCCTCCCCTCCTCCCTCTCACCGACTCCCCCCCCGCCCCCCCATAGCTACTTTCTCACAGATCTATATAGCAATCCACTTCTTTCAGCCTCCCCCTTCTGGCCCAGCGGCAGACTGCAGTCATGTTACTTTCCTTCTTTAAAGCTCTTTTCAGAATAAAACATGCGAGCAACAAATAAAAACAAATAAAAAAATGACCCAAAGCTTCATATCCAGAGTGGATCCAGGATCCTTCCTAGGAAAGCAATTGACAGAAATGAATGAGCACCCAGCTCAGGGTACGCTGTGCGGTTAAAGAAGAAATTGCAAAGGAGTCACATTCTCCAAAGCCTTGGAATATTTTTACCATTCAAGGCGGCAGGGAATAAGAAGCATACCAGGAGTTAACAAGCCAGCAAAATTTATCGTATTGTCTCCTTTAATCGGTAACTGTTAGCCCGAGTGCCCAACAAGGTGAACTTGACCTCTCACAGAAAACAGTTGTACTTGAACTCTCCCTGCTACTCTGTGGCTCTACATATCCTTCTTTTAACAGGTACTTGCTTTAACCTTGCTGGTCAAGATGACAGATCATTTACATTAACAGATTATGCCGGAATACTCTAGGTCTAAGCTGGAGTGCATTCACACCAGGTGACTTGGGCAGCCAAGAAGGAGGACCTGAAGCAAATCTTGACCAACCAATGTACACATTGACTGCCCTGGAAGTTGTAGGGTTCCTGGGAAAGCTTCAAATCACCTTGGTCCCTGTGTGGCACTCCGTGCTATGTTCAGCCATAGTGATTTTAAAAAAATCATCTGCATATTGGTCCTGGTTTCTTGCTAATATCTGTTTTGTTGATTCATTCTGTGTGTGAGAGAGAGAAAGAGAGAATCAATTTTATTTAGATTTTCATGGACTTTCACTGCCCAGACACTTTGCTGTGTATGAGGTGCTGGGGTTTGAACCCTCATCCTCACGCATGCCAGGCAAGCTCTGCAGCCACTGAGCCTCCGCTCCAGCCCTCCTCATGGATTCATTTAAATCATCAACTGTTGGGTGCGTCTTTATTGTGTGCCTGGCGTCATGCTAGGAGCTGAGAATGCTAAGAAAGAACAAACTTGCTTTGCACCGCAGAAGCACTGAGAGGAAGAAAGAACACAGCTGCCAACTCCTTTATTATCTAAACCACGGTATGAAAACCTCTCTATGATCAAAGTCTAAACAGAGTTCTGTAGGGGAGTCGGGGACACCTTAGGGAAGAAAGGGGCAAGGCTTCTAAAGCAGGCATTTTAGCTGGCAAGAGAAAGAGGAGTAGTATTTCAGGGGTACAAATGTGGGGAATGACATTTCTGGCAGAGTGTGCAGAGCATGATCAAAGAAGTAGGTGAGCAGTAGTGTCCAGGAAAGCCAAACTCATCCTGATGACTCCAGGGCCAAAATAAGCTCTGATTTACAATTAGGTAAGGTCACTGGCAAGCAGAAATTGAGTTAAGTCCTGTAAATCTCTAACTGCCCAATTGCTTAGACCTTGTTCTTCAAGTCTATGGGTCCAAGGAGCAGAGAATATAGGGCTCTACCCCCTCTGCACAGGCATGGGTTCCAGAAGAAGGTCTTGTGAATGTCATCTGGTCTCCTGAAAGAGACACTTACGGGTTGGTAGCCCAGTTTGGCAGTATGTCTGCGGAGAAGGAAAAGTTTGTTTTGATGTACCTGGGGAAGGACTGCAAGTCCCCTGTCATGGCCAGTGTATTCCTCTTAACTCGATTTAGCACTTTGTTGAAACATCCCCAGAAAAAGATCATGATCACAGCTGATGTTTATTGAATTCTTCCTGGGCCACCACTGTTCTTATCACTTCAATGAATCCTCGCAACAAACCTAGTAAGTAAATATGTTATCATGTCCATTTTAACAAGGAAGAAACCACGGCACAGACAGGCAGGTGACTTGCCTAAGGTCATAACAAGTCATAAGCAGCAGAATAAAGCCCATCTCTCTGTCCCCGAGCCTGGACTTTTGCCCACCTGTCCAAGCCACCCAAGAGAGTGAAACCACTAGACAGCATCTACTAAACTAAGTGCTTCGTTCCTGTTTATCATCTCATGACTTCATCAGCATGACCACTCTATGAGACAGGTATTACTTTTATTCTACAAATGAAGAGACTGAGGCTCAGAAAGGTTAACTTTTTGTCAAGCTGACAGTACATGATGGAAAGGGCGCTTAAATTTAAACGGGCTGGACCTCCAGGGTAATGGCCTTTCCATTCTTCCATGTTGAATCTCCAGAAAGAAATCTGAGCAGGTGCTGCTTCTGAGCCCGCTGTTCTAGAAGGCAGTCATTGGGCTGGAGAGGTAACTCAGCTGTATAGCACTTGTCTGGCATGCATAAGGGCCTGGGTTTGACTCCCAGCATTGACAAACAAATAAAGGAGATATAAAACCAGATGAAAAAAATGAACTCTCTCTAGTTAATACAACAAGAACAACAAAAATGAAGGTAGCCATTGATGGGGCATTCCATTTGACAATGACCACACTTATGAATGACCACTGGGGAGTTCCTTCCCACTCCCTGCTTGGAATGCAGGGTTGATCATTGCTGCTAAGATGGTATATTCTGTATATGATGATGATTTCACCACTCAAGCTTCTTTCCCAACTGGATAGAGCCAAAACTCCATCCTGTCACTGTGAATGGGAGACACCTCATTTTAACAGAACCCTAGAGCCAAATTTACCGAGAGTTGCTCACCTTGGAGAAGAAGGTATTTTCAGAGACTCATATTGAGGAGGCAACTCCTAAGGTGTATTTCGAGCCAGGGTCAGCAAATATTTCCTATAAATGGTCAGATAATAAACACTTTAGACTTTGTGAGTCTGACAGTCTTTGTTATAACTATCTAATTACCACACAATAGTATAAAAGCCGCCACAGCCAAAACATGAATGAGCTAGCATGGTTGTATTCCAAAAAACCTTTATTTATGGACACTGAAATGTGAATGTCACACAACTTTCATATGTCACAAAATATATTTTGATTTTGGCCAAGTACTTAAAAGATGCCAAGAGTATTTTCACTTCCTGGGCTATACAAAAACTCACAGTGGGCTCAGTTTGACTTGTGGGCCATAGTTTGAATGATCTGCTTTATAAAATTTAATTACGCATCTGTTAGGATATCTAGTGTGTAAAACAAAACACAAAGTGCTTCTTTTATAAGGGACTTAAATATTCACACTTGTTTTTAGGGGGAGGAAAAAAAATCTTGTAGCTGAGTTTCCTGCACGCACTTGCATCCTGGAGCATACGGAAAGGTAGAACTCATGTCCTGTTGAAGGAAAGATGGTGCCGCCCCCCAGACAGACTGCCCGTGGGTTTGTGGCCATGTTTGGTGTGGCTGACTTTTGCCCAGTCTTTTTTCCATAGAAACATTCTGTCTGGGTGCTCATCTTTCTAGAGTGGTTGTGTGGTGGATCTGTAGATTGGCTTTCAGTGTCTCCCTTCTCAACAAACCCTTTGTTTCTTCCTTGAAGACCTCACCCCTGTCTCAAGTGTTTCCTTTGCCTTTGTCCCTCAAGATTGAAAACAAGTCTTATCATTTCTGGTAAGTCCCTTAAGTAGTTCTTGGGACAGCTGCAGGAGCTCATTGGACCCCATTCAAATAAGGAGGCTCAAATACCTGAAGGATCCAGGTCTTGGGACGGTTCAAAGGAAAAACAAAATTTGGAATTTTTGAGTATGTGGGTGTCACATCCTCTTAGGCTGCCAAAACAGAATACCATAGATAGAAACCTGTTTCTCACAGTTCTGGAGGCCGGAAGTCCAAGAATAAGGAGCCAGCAAATTTGCTTCTTGGTGAGGGCTTTCTGTCTGGCTGTAGACAGCCACCTGCTTGCTGTGTCCTCACACGGGTGGACAGAGAGAGAGCTCTCATCTCTGAAGTCTCTGCTTATGAGGACACTAATCCTATCCCATCAGGGCCCCACTCTCATAACTTCACTTAATTATTTCCTTAGAGGCCCCAGGGGGTTAGGGCTTCAAAACATGAATTTGGGGGGAAGGGCAAACATTCAGCCTACAATAATGAGGGAGAAGAGTCCTTCCAAAGTCTGCCCTCTGCCATTTTCTCCTCTCCGTTCTCCGGCTTGCCTGGATAATTGACGTCTACAGTGTGGCCTACGTCTGGTTCCCACAGCTGTGGTTTTCCTGTCTCAGTGATGACCCCTCCCTCCCTCTCCCGCTCACATCTGTCCCCTCTTATCCCTCTTTTGCCACCACTTTGTTAGATTAAAAGGCAAAGAAGACACGGTTCCTCGTGTCTCTGGTGTCCCTGGCAAAGACTTTCCCTCAACCTGCTGTGGTGAGGGCTGGGCCCAGTGTGCTGAGGAAGGAGTTTGGGCACTGACGTACTCCTCCTGGAGCTGAGCCTGGCAGGGCTGGTGCCCTGGCCCTGATGGGCTGTGTGGTGCTTTTCTGGGAACACCCCCTCCACTTACTGGTGTGCCTCTTTCTTCAAGAGAAACCCCATAACTCCCAAGCCACAGGTGGAAGGGGTGCCCCAGGAGCCTGCTCTCCTGGAGATCCTGCCACTGCTCTGGAAACCCACTGTGTGCCTTTCATGAGGTTGGTGCCTTGGAGTTATTACTGCTAGCCCGCACTCACTCCTGCCTGAGGAAGGACTGGCTGGAGGACTTACCTCAGGTCAGAATTTAGTTCTGCGGCTTGAGCGCTCCTTTCTCCTTGGCTCCAGTCTTGTCTCAGTCCTGAGGTGGGTAGTACTGGACAACCATGTGCAGCAGGATCCAGAGACCAAGACTCCAGCCTCTGTGCACACATTTGGGGGTGTATCTGACACAGTGTGGAAGTGGACTCCTGGGCCTCAGTTTCGTGCTGTACTTGGGACCACACATGTGCATGGGGGTGGCGACTGGAGGCATGAGATTTTCACATCCTGGCCACATATGGGTTATGGGTGGTTTAGTGGTAGCAGGAAATATGGAAGGAAAGGATGCCTTTGTTGCGTTCTCCCTACCCCAGTGCTCTGTCTGTCTGGGTGAACTTTGCCCCTTCCCACTGTGGGATCCCACCCAGGAGGTGGCTCTTTGAGGCTGGTTCCATCTGAATGAAAGTTCACTTCATCTTTGGTGTGTGTTTTGAGAGATGCCAGAAACTCCCGTATCAATGCACCCAAAACATCGTGTAACAACCATTCAAATGAGTGGCTTGCAATAACCATTATTTATTCTCAGCACTTTGCAAGTCGGCTGGGATTGGCTGGGACTAAGATGATCCAGGCCAGGCTTTCCTGGGTCCTCTTGGCTGTGCTCCTCATGTCTCTGATCATCTTCCTCATGGATCTGGTGTACTAGCTTGGACATATCCTTGGGGCAGTGGCCAAAGTGCAGAAGTGGAAGTATACAAGGCACTTTGGCTAAAGCAAATTGCATGGCCAAGTCAGGAGGTCTGGAAAAAGGACCCACCCAAAGTGGGGAGCGGGCTGCAGAGTTACACTGGGAAGACTGCAGATACCAAAAGAGGACGTGGAATGACAGTCAACACCACCATCGATCAGAGTCCTGCCCACCCAACGTATCTCTCCTCAAAGACCTTTGATGTGGCTTAAAAATCTCTGCTAGGAAAATTACCCTTTTGCAATAAAATAGTATCTACAGAAGGCTCTTGTGTTCTGTGGGGCATTTATGCACGATTCCTTAACTCCTCTTAAACGTTATGTAATTAGTCAGGAAAATTTCTGAGGAAGTGGGGCTCAAGGCAGATGCATTCTGCAGGGGAAACTTGACTTCAAGAGGTGAGGTGGGCTGGAGTCACCCCGTCCTTCCCAACCCAAAGACCTTGCTTTCACCAGGGTAGGAGAGAGTCTCCAGAAATGTTTCCTCTGTCCAAAGAGGCATAAGCCATTTTAGGTGGCCAGAAAATTCCCAGGTTGGAAACATTTGGAAGACAGCAGTTAGCTCTGCAGGAAGCTCATCCCTGGCTTCTCAGTGATGTCAGAATGTTTGCATCTTTTCGTTTCTGTTTGGGCACATGGAACACGTGAGGATGGGTGGGAGGTTGAGTGGGAGCATGCGGGGCTGTGTTTGTGTGCATGTGTGTTGTGTTCATGTTTTTGCCAATATGCCTGTCTCAGTCATGCTCAAAAATCTGTCTTTGTGGGCTGGGAACAGAAAGAGGTTTTCAGTATTAGACAATATTATCACCAAATAGTTTTTGTTTTTTAAATGTGAGTTCAGAGGATCGGACCTATTCCAGATGCACTTAGTAAGAGGTGTGTGTGTTTGTGTGGTGTTGTGTGTTCAGAGGCAGGGTGTAAATAGAGAAATGTCCTTCATCTCACAACCTTTCTGATTCTATTTCTGTTGCAACTAAAATGAATTTGGTGAATTATTCTTGAAATTAGTTGTAGAAAAGCTGCTCATCTTAATTAATTATATATTACTTCTAATAACAGCCTCTCTATATGTCCATCTATACATTATTTTTAGTCTATTTATATAGTACCTTGTGTTGATGTTCATTTTCTTTTTGCAGGTGGGGGGTGGGGAGGATGGATTGACTGGTATCTTTTACTCTCTCTAATGCAATGAATTCTCCTGTATTTAAATTCCGCTGTAGTGCATAGGTGGGTAGATTGGTTCCTGGTGAGTACACCACCCCCAGCGCCACCCGCTAGAAAACCTCAGAGCATGTATGCATAAAGGAGATGGTAGATTAGGTTACTGGGGAAGGAAATGTACAAATGCACCTTTGCAAGATTAACGGATGGTAGCAGCGAGTTGCTGATGAAGGCAGTTTGTGTAAGAGCAGGCCCTAGCTGCCGGGGCTCATCTGTCTCTGCTGTCACTCTCTTCATGGCTGCCTGTGCAGCAGTAAGAGGCCCTGAGCTCCTCCTGTCTGCCTCCCCTCTCTTCCTCCTCCCTCTGCAGGAAACCTGCCTCCCTGAGCCCCAGAGGCAAGAGCTTCCTAGTGGAGGGGAGTTAGGCAAGAATCTGTTATGTTCAGTGGCCTGGTATCGCTTTTCCAAAGTGCCTTTTGCAGTTCATCAGAGACCCAGGGACTTTCTTGGGGCAAGCCTAGCCAAAGTGGGCTGTGCCTGTGTTGGCCAGGTGTGAGTCCGGGCCAACATCTCGATCAAAGCCCTCCCTGGAAATCATGGCCTTCCCAAGCCTCTGGGAACTGGCTAGCACGGGAAGCAGGTGTCAAGACCCATGAATGCTTCAGGCCTTTTCAGTTTCAAGTCTCTGATCTAGACACAGCATTAACAATACACATTACTAGTAAATATACGGTGACAAGGGTTGGTGTCTAAGAAACAATTCTTTGCTACTCATGAATTTTCCCTCTCCAGTGTTTGACTTAGTTCTTAGTTTTACTTCTCTTTGGCTCCTGTACACACACACACACACACACAAGTCTATATCACACCCCATCCCATCTCCCTGCCTTTAAAAGCACTAGCTACCAACTTCATCGAATCCACTCCAAGATAACAAGTATGAGCCCACCTCTTATACTATATTGTGTTTAATTATAACAGGTGATCCTCAACTTCCAATGGGTCTGTGTCTCAATAAACCCATCATGAGTAGAGTGGGTATCATTCATGAATTGAATACACCTAACTTACCAAGCATCTTAGCTTAGCAACACAGTGTACACTGTGGAGTATCAGTTGCTTTCCTCTGTGATCACAGGGCTGGCTGGGAGCTGCACTTGCCCAGCATGTGTGAGAGTATCATGCTGCACATCACTAGCCTGGGAAAAGATCCAAATTTGAAATTCAAAGTACAGTTTCCACTGAACATGTATCAGTTTCACATCATTATAAAGCTGAAAAATCTTAAGTCAAACCATCATAAAGGGACTAACTGTCCTGATGAGCTGGACAAATATCTGAGGAAGTGAGCTGGGAGTGATTATAGTATAGCATTTGCCTTTATCTTCTTACTTAAGAAGTGGGATCCTGGACAGCTAGTAGGTGCACAGGTACGTCACAGAAATAAGATTTAATTGTTTCTGTCCCAGTTCTTGGAGGGACTTAACCCTTGGAGGTGGATTCAACCTTTTCAATGATCATGATTAATTACTAAATAAGCTAATTTATTTCTTATGGGAAAGTCACAGTCCTTATTAACTCCTAATAAGTTCAGTGGCCTTACAAAGAGATCCCCTCATTCTGCTGTGTGTTGAGGGTGGGACCTTCTCAAAGGCTGACCTTAGTCTCCCGTTTTCATCTTATCCGGAAGGAGGTATACCATATCTTTTGGTATGTCCTGGTTTTTGTGTTAAGATACCAGTTTAATAGGTTCCTCAGCCGTTTGTGTCATTTTTCTGGTGGGTGAACACTTCCATTAGTTCAGTGGTTGAAAGTCTGGCAAAGGACAAGTGGGCAGTGGGAGGTGAATGGAACCATGTAGGTTGGCACTCCAGAAAGTTCTTGCTTCCTAATAAAAGACTTGGAATAGCCAAAGCAATTCTAAGCCAAAAAACCAATGCTGGAGGTATCATAATACCTGACTTCAAATTATACTACAGAGCTATAGTAATAAAAACTGCATGGTATTGGCATAAAAACAGATACACAGAACAATGGAAGAGAAGACACAAACAAATCCACACAGATACAGGCATCTGATACTTGGCGAAGGTATCAAAGACATACATTGGATAAAAGACAGTCTTTTAAACAAATGGTGCTGGAAAAACTGGTTATTCCTATGTAGAAGAATGAAACTAGAACCTTATTTCTCACTTTGTCCCCAAATCAACTCAAAATGGATCCAAACCCTAGGAATTAGACCAAAGTATGCAACTCCGTGAAGAAAATGCAGGGTCAACACTCCAGCAGACAGACACAGGTAATGACTTTCTCAATAGGATCCCTACAGCCCAGGAAATAATGCTAAGTGTTAATAAATGGGATGGCATCAAGTCAAAAAGCTTCTGCACAGCAAAGAAAACAATTAGGAATGTGAAGAAAGAACCCAAAAAGTGGGAGAAAACTTTGCGAACTTCTCTTCTGACAGAGGATTAATATCTAGAATATATAAAGAACTCAAAGCTCTTGATACCAAAACCCCCAAATAATCCAATTGGTAAATAAGCAAATAAATTAAGCAGATATTTCGCAAAAGAAGAAATATTGATGTCCAACAAATGTATGAAAAAGTGTTCAACTTCATTAGTAATTAGGGAAATGCAAATCAAAACTACATTGAGATTTCATCTCACACCAGTCAGAATGGTACTCATCAAGAATACAAATAATAATAAATGCTGGAGAGGATGTGGAGAAAAAGGAAGACTTTTACACTGTTGGTGGGATTGTGAATTAGTACAACCACTGTGGAAATCAGTACGGAGGTTCCTGAAAAGAGTAGGCATGGGACCACCATATGACCCAGTTATACCACTCTTCAGTATTTATCCCAAAGAATTAAAGTCGTCATGCTATAGTGATACATGTATATCCATGTTTATAGGAGCAGAATTCGTAATA
The DNA here is from genome assembly GCA_004027875.1 of Aplodontia rufa. Classification (NCBI taxonomy): domain Eukaryota; kingdom Metazoa; phylum Chordata; class Mammalia; order Rodentia; family Aplodontiidae; genus Aplodontia; species Aplodontia rufa. The sequence goes on along the minus strand of PVKS010022160.1, from coordinate 11,417 downwards.
GTCAAACTATGGAACCAGCTCAGGTATCCATCAGCAGATGAATGGGTAAAGAAAATGTGGTATATATACGCAGTGGATTTTTATTCAACCATAAATAAAAATGAAATTATATCATTTGCGGAAAAATAGATGGAACTACAGACCATTATGTTAAGTGAAGTAAGTCAAACTCAGAAGGTCAAGGGTCATGTGTTTTCTTTCATATGTGGAAGTTGGAGGGGAAAAAGGAAAAGAAAACTGTGAGGGGGGTTGCATGAAAATCAAAGGGAGATCAGAAGAGGAAAAGGAACAGGGTGGGAAGTGGGGAGGGATGGGGCAATGCTGGGGAGGGATATTGGCCAAATTAAATTGTTATATTGTGTGCATGTATGAATATGTAACAACAATCTTATCATTATATACAACTATAATGCACCGATAAAAATGTGGAAAGAGAGAAAATACTGAGAATAATACTGTATCAGTCAACAGTTATATACTATACGCCGATGACCCTCTGTATCCTCAGGTTCCGCATCCAAGGATTCCAACCAACTTCAGTTCAAAATTGAAGTTAGGCCTATGATGGTTACATGGTCACATCTGTACCAAACACGAGCAGAGTTTTTATTCTCATTATTCCTTAAACAAAACAACAACTCTTTTTTTTTTTTACATGTATGCCACAATTTCTTTTTTTTAAGTTTATTCAGAAATTTATTTGTTGAACAAACAAATAAGCTTCTAATGAAATAATATCATATACATATAAATTCTGAAAATTAGATGTATCCCCAAGAGCCCCCCCGCAATTACCTACCTTTATCCCTCCCCTCTCCTTCCCAATACATCTCTACAAATGCCTTAGGTTGTATGACATTACACCATATCTGGATTTAAAACATGATAATAGACCTACTTTCTCAATGGCCAGGGTATAGCCCTAGCCTCCATAGCCATCCCTTTACCTTCAAAGGCTGCAATATCGTTGTTTCTAATTGCTGAGTAAAACTCCATGGTATATATGTACCACAGTTTTTGGATCCATTCATCCAGCGAGGGACATCTGGGTTGTTTCCATAATTTAGCTATTGTAAATTGAGCTGCTGTGAACATGGATTTCACTGTGTCACTGTAGTGTGCTGATTCTAAATTCACTGGAAAAATACCCAGTAGAGGAATAGCAGGATCATGTGGTGGGTTCATGCCTAGTTTTTTGAGGATTCTCCACACTGCTTTCCAGAGGAGCCCATTTATTGATTGGGTTGTTAGTGTTTTTGTAGTTGAGATTTTTGAGGATTTTGTAGATTCTGGATATGAGGCCCTTGTCAGAGAAATCATAGCCCATGATTCTCTCCAATTCTATAGGAAACCTCTTGACTCTTTTGATTGTTTCCTTGGCATTGCAAAAGCTTTTTAGCTTTATGGCATCCCAGTCACTGACTTTTGACTTTACTTCTTTCACTTTAGGAGACATACAATAACTCTTTACATAGGATTTTTTATTGCATTAGGTATAATGAGAGATGATTTAAAGTGTACAGAAGGATGTGCATAGGCTATATGCAAATACCATGCCATTTCATGTAAGGATCTGAATGAAGGTGGTCCTGGAACCAATCCCTTTCAGATACCAACAGATTACTACATCATCTACTACATTCCACTGACCTTTCTTCAGTTTCACAGGTAAATAACTTGAGGCATGGTCAGTGGTGGCTCAGGGTCAGAAGGCGCTATGACTGGCAGTGCAGAAATTCAGCTTTGTTCTGGCTTCCAGCTCAAGCTGTCACCCTGGGACCCGGCAAACAGTCATCGACAGGACTGTGGGTCCACTTTGCGTGTGATTTTGAAAGTCTTTTATCAGGGAGAGCTCTGCTTGCTGCCATTGTTTTCTGCTTACACACTTCTGTTTTAATTTGTGTGCGAATGAAACAATGGTTGCTGTTCCACAACCTACAAGAGTTCTTATTTGTTGAACACACTCCAGGAAGCGCATGCGTGCACCAAAGCTGGAGCATGTGTGTGTGTGTGTGTGCGCGCGCACACACACACACACAGAACTTTTCATATTAGTTTCCTGAGTTCATGGATAAAGTCCAGAGCTGCCAAAGCTCCCACTACTTTGCCATGTCACACTAATAGCTTCCAGATCCCATCACATATTAAATTCATGCGGCTTCAGCGAAGCCATCTATTTAATGCAATTCGCTAAATGCCTGCGCAGCCCCGCTGACAGTGACATATTAGTTTTGCAGTCTTTTGCAATCTGATATCTCTGAATTTGCCACCGTACTAAAGATTTGATTAATGTGGTTCCATTTGGATGCAGTAATTGGCTGCGACTGTTGTAGAAAATAATCAGGCTTTCATTCCTTACAAGTGCACGGACATGCTAATGAGAGAGTGGGTTAATTAAGCCCGCGGCAGAAAGCGACAGTTACTGATGACTGTTATGACAAACCACCGACTCGGCATTTGGGAGCAGGACAGCAAATTTGCACTTTATGAAATTACAGGAAAACTAGGACATAAGGAATAAATAGTTACATCTGTTTGGTGAAAGAGGGGGAAAGGGTGGGGAGAGAAAAGAGGGACCCAAGAGGAAGAGAAAAGAACAAGCAAAAGATGGTCTCCCCCCAAACAGGTCTGGGTCACAGAATCCAGGAGACCACGCAGAGTCTCCTGGTCTTGGGTGGCCGCTTTTGCTTGTGTTAGAGTGTAACTGTGTGGGTGGAATGTGTCACGCCCAGATCAGCACCTGCACTACAGACTTTACAAAAGGACCGGACAGCAGCTCAGCTCAGTTGCCTAGAAACGAGACAGAATTGGGGGGAAGAGAGGAAGATTAAGGTTAGAGGGGAGGAAGAGAGCAGAGCTACCTGTGGCAGTGGTTTCATGGAGGAAGTATGGGACAAGGGAAGTTATACGCTGTCTCCTCTTTTTGGAGAAACTGCTCTGTAAATGTCTAGAGTGAATCAAACGCCTGTCTATTTTATCATCCCTTCAACAAACTTGCTCTTCCCACATATGTATGTATTCCTGCTTCTGGGATTGAGTCTCACTGCCAGTTTTGGGCTTTTTTGGGGAGTGCTGAGCAGGGTCCTTTGAGCTGTAGTGGTTCCTCGTGTTCTCTTATGTGACTCTGAAACTTTGTCCCTTTCTTGGTCCCTCTAAGCCATCTAGGTCTCAAGGGACAGACACTCCTGTTCACCCTAAGGGGTTCGTTCTGCCATGGCACAGAAGCTCGTAAACTCTTCCTCTCTCTCTGGACAGCTTGGGGCCCCTGGGATTGCTATGGCAAATGAACATACATTGTCCCCTACCAGTCAGGAGCTTATAGACTAGTAGGGTAGAAAATCTATGTGGCCATGTCACTAAAGGCGATAACTGCTCCGAGAGAAGAATGAATGAGGCTGGAAGTCACTTCTGTCTGAGCATGTGGGAAGACTTAAAGGTTGTGAGTATAGGGGGCTGGAGCAGTGGCTTGGTGGTTACGGCACTTGCCCGGCATGCGTGAAGATGCGAGTTCAAACCCCAGCACCACAAACACAGCTAAGTGAGCAACGAAAGCCATGTGAAAAAACTCAATAAAAATGGATTCTCCCTGTCCCTCTCTCTCTTAAAAAAAGAAAAAAAGGTTGTGAGTATATAAGAATGGACTTGGCAAGCAGAGAAAACTCAAGATCACAACGATGCAGCTGGGATGATATGGGTGTATTTGGGGGGAAATAAGAGACAGAGCTGGACAGGTCACTTGAGTACAGACTGGAAAGAGCTTTCAACGCGAAGAAGCTCGGGTTTGTTCTGTAGGCAGTTGAGTATTTTTAGAGTACAGCGTGTCACACAGTCGTGCTGAAGGGAGGTCCTGTTGGAAGGAGGCGTGTGATATGAGACGGAGGGTCAAGGGACACAGAGGTAAAATGGAAACTAGAAAACAGGAAGGCGGCTGCTCAGGTGTCCAGGGGTGGTGGTGGAGGTGACAGGAGCTGGTCAGGAGCAGGGGTGGACCCTTCCCCAGGTGGGTGTGCCCTTACCCCTCAGGCTTCTCTTGAGCTGAGATGTGGGGAGGTAGGGTTCTGTGAGGACAGAGCCAGGCTGAGCCAACTGATAATCAGGGTTAAACTTTGCTCTAATGGTGAACATCCTCAGACAGGGTCATGTGTGTGTGCATGCGCGCACACACACACACATACACACACACAGCTGACTCACATGGCAAGCTGGTAGAATACAGCTCAATTCACAAAAGTCCAGTTTATGAAAAACGGTTCCAGGAAACCTCTTCTTGGACCACGGTAGGGGTGGCCGTATACTGGGAAGCTACTCCTCCGGTGGTTGTCAGCTCTTCCACACCCATCACTTCCTCTTCCTTCCCACCAAAAAATGGAGACAGTTTATAGGTACACAATACATTATAAAACACAGGGAGCTGCAGGGAAAGAAGGGGATTCTGTTACTGAGGATAACTGTACCTTGCATGCATTATTTATCCTAATTCTTACTTTACCAAAAAGAACACTAAGACTCAGAGATGTAAAATAAAGGCCCAAGTTCATGCAGCCCATAAATGGGAGGACTCATTTAAAACCCGAATCTGTCCAGTGCAAGAGACTACGCTCTTTCTCTTGACCCCTCAACCAGATTCTTTTTATTACCTGGGAAGTTGCTAAATAATAAATTTCCAGATGAAGACAAGCTATACACTCAGGTGGAGCTTCTGTGTCTCCTGTAGAGACACAGCTCTACTCAGAGAGCTGTCTGATGTGGTTCAAGAAGGAAACCTGCTGCTTTTGCAGTGTGCCACGTTCTAGGTGTGCACTGCTGGCATGTTAAAGGGATTCCATTGCTCCACATCCGTGATATTTACGCATAGATGTCTCATGGGTCTTTGCTTTAGATTGGAAAGGACAGGCCCAGAAAAGTAGACTGGTCAAGAAATTTGGACATGTCATGCTGTGAGCCTGCTTATTTTTGTGTTTCCCGTGACTGAGCTACCCTTCTGGGAAAGAGCCCCAGAGAAAAAGAGAAAAGTACCAGCAAATCAGTCTTGCAAGTAGAGCAGGTGCCTGGAGAAATCGAGAAGGGCCCCTCTCCAATCATTGGGAAGAATCATCACTCATTTGCCAGATTAGCTGGAGACTCCCCAGTCTGCCAGCCGCCATCTGGGGGAGGCTCTGCAGCCTGAGAACCCAGGCCTGCCTGGGAGTTGCTGATTTAGACCAGAAGATTTTATGGTCTGAAAATGGCTTTAAAATTTGTTTGGAATTACCCAGAGCACATTTTAAACACTTAAATTGCCATCTTCATATTTTTTAGTATTTGCAATTTACCTTAGTACTGTTCTCCTCCTGTCTTCCCTGGCGCTTCCCTCACTCCTCCATCTTTCTTCTGGTCCGCTAGAAAGGCCCCATGCATCAGCATTTCTCCAGTTTGCACAAAGAGACCAAGTGGTGCTTCATTCCCCAATACCTGGAGCAGCTCCGCTCCTGCGCTGCTTTTCCCTCTGTGTGGGTCAAATGGAGTTCCTCTGAAAATTCGTGACTACCTGGAATCTCAGAATGTGACCTTATTTGCAAATTGGGTCTTTGGAGATGTGATTAGTCGGGATGAGGTTGCAGTGGATGAGAGCCGCCTCTAAATTCAATGACTGATGTCTTCTAAGGAGGAGAGAGGACAGACGCACAGGGAAGTTGGCCATGTAAAGACAGAGACAGAGAGGGAGTGGCAGGGCAACACACCAAGGAAACCCAAGGATTGTTGACAACCACCTGAAGCTGGAAGAGGCCAGGAAGGCTTCCCTAGGGCCCACACCTCGATTTCAGACTTTACCCACTAGAATGGGAGGGAACACATTTCTGTTGTTTTAAGTCACCCTGGCTATGGTAATTTGTTATGGCGGCCCTGGGAAAGGGATCCCGTCTGGTATTGCTTAGGGTGCTCCCAACATCCTCTACGGAGCTTAGCATAGATTTCAAAGGGAAAACCAGGGAAGTCCATCCTTATCTCACTTTTGAGACATGAGTAGAGTTGTTTGGAGGGGTGGGGGGAGTTAAGACCTGTCCATCTCTAGCAAATGGCTTATTTCTTCCCTTATTTTATTGTTTAATTTATACCTTCATGTTTCTGCCCCTTAGTGAGCCTGCGGAACATCATCCAGAACAGAGCTGGATTGTTTGTATTAAGTTAGCATGTACTAGGTGCCAGGTCTTTTCATAATCTATGCTAATTATTTATTCTCATTCAAAATAATTAGTCAATGAATGTTTGGTGCCTGACCAAGATTTTAAGTTCGACCTCCTTGTGTGCTAGGAACTCAAGGAGATTGGTTGTGGTGTTTTCTGCTCCCCCCTGCCAATTCTAGCTCTTTTTTCTGCCTTTCTGAACACTCCAGAAAGTTCTTCCTGAGTGCTATGGGACCCTCCAAACACAATGAGAGCTGGTCTCTTTTTGCCACCAGGAGTCCCTGTGCCCTGTCCACGTCTGTTAATTGTGGAAGGCCTTGCCCTGGTGGGCTGTCAGAGGGGTTCTGCACATTTTATACCTGACAGGACCTCTCTCGGAAACCCCGGAGGGAGACACCGTTAAAGTGTTTTATGTTGGGGAATAGGTTGGTTTCTGTGCAATAAAAGCCAAAGCCATTGAACAAGCAAGCTCCTGGGTAATTACTGGGACTGAGGAGATAGCTTCCATATGCCGGGTGGGTGCTTGGAGGCCAGAGCTTGCATCTGTTCCCTTTGTTCTGTCAGAGAACAGAGCCAGGAGGGGGTCTGACCTCCTGATAAACCCTGAACCAACCCTGTGCCGAGCCTCTGGGAGGAGGGGGTCTGTGGGTGGTGGCGGGAGGTCAGAGGGCAGCCACATCTGGTCAAGGGAGGGGTTGTGGGGGGTAGGCATAGGGGAAAGGGGCTGGGGCTGCCCCCTCTCTAATCAATAAACCCAGCTACCAGAGGAGATCAGAGAACCATTCATTAATGAGCTCGTTAGGTGATTGATAGGCTTAATTTTCCTGTCAAATGTGGACTTCCCTTGTAAACATGTCAGTTGAGGAAAGTTCAAACTTGTCACTTGGATTTATGGCTGGAATAACATGTAGGTGGAAAAGAGGGGCAGCTCCCTGGTGACCCTAGCTGGCTGCCATGAAATGTGAAGGCCAGCGGATCCAGGTGCCTTGAAAGACCCTCCTCTTTTCTTCCTACAGCTGAGACAACACCACAGTCCTGAGTTCTCACTTCTATCCTCCAAGGAGTGAAGAGGAGGCAAGCCGTGCCCTGCCAGGCCTCCCACCTGCACACGGGCCCTCCCGGGAGTCAGCCAGGCTCCACCCGGAAATCCAGAGGGACAGCTGCATGTTGGAACAGCTCTCCTCAGCCATGGCTCCTGGAAAACAGATCGTTTCCTTTTTAGTCGTCCAGGAAGATCAAGAGTGGATGAAAATAGGAGCTGAAAGCACCAATATTGTGACATAAACAAGCCATCAGCTCCTCAGCGATCTGGAAAATTGCTGGTGGCACTTGGGGGACAGGTTGGAGGGGAGGTGGGCACAGAGAGAGCAGCCCACTCAGAAAAAGTGGTGGGGCAGTGGAGGGCAGCTGTAGCCAGCAGCCTAATGGGTGGGCCTGGGGGGGCATTTATAACAGGCTGCAGTCAATGCTCCTTGTTAAATTAGCCAAGCACAGCTAATTCCCCAGATGTGTAAGAAATGCACTGGATACAAGTGAGCATTGGATAATTGAGAATGCAGTTCAAAATCCACTGTCATCCATTAGTGTTATGATCGCACAGCACTGACTGTAGTAGAGAGGCTTCCTAGGGACTGGTCCATGGCCTGCTCTCACCAGCAGAGTGATGAATTTGGGCTTGAAGATGTTTAATACTTAGTATTAAAGTACACTTGGCCTTGTGCTGTGCGTTTTTCCTCTCTAGCATGACTGAGAGCAGGTGCCTCTGCCCTTCTTGCCCTCTGTTGTTTCCTATGATACTGGAGGAGGAGCCTGAATGCCTCAGCTGCTGCCCCACTGAATGCGGACAGGCTGGGCAGTGCTGGGGCACTGCTGCTGGGCTGGACCTTCTCATCATATTATATCACAACCCTTTGGTGATGTCAGAAGCTTCATCACTAGGACTGTCACCATAGAAGGAGTTAGGGAAAGAGATGGAGTCGGGACAGAAGATCTCTACATGAAATCTCTGCGACAGTCCTGCTTCCAGCAGCTCTTGTCAAGTTGGTGTGTGTGTGTGTGTGTGTGTGTTTGTGTGTGTGTAGAGGGGTGCTCAGAGCTTCTATAGCTCCTGGCCCTCCATATCATAATAACTCATTATTGGTTTGGAAATGCACTGTAACTCCAAATATAACTTTCTGCAGTGCATCAAACTGGTCAGGCTAAATTCTATGGCAAGGAATAAGGAGCAACACCTGGGTATTCTGGTGGGGTGGGTGGCTCCTCTGTGATGTTTTCCTATTTTTTCTTTTTCCAGAGTTGAAAATCTGGTAACATACAGTTTGCTTAATCTTCAATATTCTTACATTGGAACGGCATATTAGTCTGCTTTCTGTCACTGTGCCTAAAACCACTGAGATAATCGACTTATAAGGAGGAAAGTCTTATTTCGGCAGGTGGTTTCAGTGCATGATTGGTTGGCCCTGTTGGTTTTGGACCTATGGTGAGGCAGCACATCAGGGTGGGGACACTTAGAGAAGGAAGCAGCTCCCCTCATGGCGGCCAGGAAGCAAAGAGAGAGAGGAAGAGACCAGGGTTCCAGCATCCCTTTGGAGGATACAACCCCAATGACCTAATGTTTGTCCACTAAGGCCTACCTACTAAACATCCCACCCCTTTTCAGGGCTGGGGACCAAACAATCAGTACCTGGACTTTGGGGACATATTCATTCAATATCCAAACTGACAGCAAAAATAATGAAAATAAAAATGATAGCAAAGCAATCTTTTTAAAAAGATCATTCACCATGGGGTCTACAACCATCTGTTGTTTGAATTCCACATAAAAACCCATATTTCTGCCCACAGCCACACAGGTGCTTGGGATAGCGCCTGGCTAGTCTGAAGGCTGCCACACACCAGGGGGGCTGGTGCTGTGGACCATGCTGCTGCGTTACCGCATCACAGTCTGTTAGTCGCATGAGGCGGCATTTTTATTGCATGGGTCAGAGCCCATCTTCATGTTTACGGTGGGGTCTCTGGGCACCTAGTAGAAGCACTTTTCTGAAACATTTTTAGGTTCAGACCTGCAGGAAATTTTTCTTCTTTATCTAAGTGCTGGTGGATAATAGGTGCTATGTTATTACGATAATGTTCTCTAGAATTGAGCCTCTGGAAAGTTGCCAGGACCAAGTTTGGACATAAGCAAAAGCCCTGTTGGAAAGAGTTGTGCTGGAGGCCTGTCTTGGCAGGGACAGAACCCTCACTTTCCTTTAATGCAGTTAAGGCCATTGACCCCAGGCCCAGATGGCATCTCTCCATAGGCTGTTGCCTTCCAGCCTGTACTTATTAATTATTCTTATAGCAGTATCTATTATTTATTGAGCACCTACTAAGTGCCAGGGACAGCCCAAGCTACTTTGCATATCCTTTTTCATTAATCATCACAATAACTCTGTGGTGTGGAGTAGGAACTATTGTTTCTGTTTATGGATAAGGAGCTGAGCCTTTGAGAGAGGAATAGTGGTTTCCCCAAGGTTAGGAGGGGAAGGTCTGCTCAACCCTAGAGCCTGGTTCTGGTCCAAACTCACCTGCCTGTTGTTATGCATTCCGCTCCCTGTGTCCTTTCCCATCCTCCTCATCCTGATGTCCAGAAATCCTCTGCAGCAAGATGGTTCTGAGGCAGCAAGGAGCACTTCCCCGTGCTCAAGTGTGCCCTGACTTTCTAACATAGCATCTGTGGTCAGAATAGACAAAAGATTCTTTGCACTACAACAGGACAGGATGGCCCCTTACCTGTGCTTTGTCGCCATGTGTCTGTGGAATGTCCCTGGCAGGTTTTTCCCAGGGAACCAAGGGATTCCTTCTATCATAAGTGGTCTATTTGGGAGAAAGCAGCTATGCCCCATTAGCAGATTTCTTCGGCCTGCAAGAAGCTCTGGGAAACAACGGGCAGTTCTAGACTCTGCAGCCACCGGGAGTCTTGCCTGCATCTCTCTGGGACAATGAGCGCTGCTTCTTGGCACCTTCTGATGCCTGGATGTAGCTCTCCTTTTTGGGAATTAGCTTCCCATTTCCCAGGACCTTGCCTTCTCAAGAACCCCCCAAGATCTTTCTTTTTTAAGGAATAAGTAAGAAAGTGCACTCTGTGTTCAGTAATATGCTATCAGACCTGCTCAGCCAGCTGTGTCCTTGAACCGTTATATTTTTATGGCGAGGAAGACTTTGATCAACTGCCGCATTTCAAAGAGACTTGGAGGTTCTTTCTTTCCTTTGCATGAAGTGCAATCCCCTTCTGCGCTGGAAAGTCCCGAGCTCCATGGTGCTGGCACTAGCCCCTGGGAACTGGCAAGTGAGATGAATTAGAAGCCTGGAGCAAAATATTTGGTTTCATGCAATTTAGTTTCTTTCTACTACTTGCTTAAAATTCCATGGATCAATTAAATCTTAAAAGTGTCTTGTGGGTGCCTTGGGCTCCCTTTTCTTTCAAGTTTATTGATCATTTAGGATATCACTCACAAAAGAAAGTTTTTTTTTTCTTTTCCTTTAAAAAATTTTTTAATAAAGCCATTCGGTTGAAACCCAGAAAGAGAAAGTCCACAAAGTGAGACTACTCAAACCGTGACAACAGACCCTGCAGGTGGAAAAGCTCACATTCACCTCTCAACAACCTTCTCAAGGTTGCCTCTGAATTCAGGGCATTAGCTTGGCCTGGTGGAGAAACAGGAAGGAAGGCTCGGTGTCCCTGTCCTTGAGAAGCATAGAGTGTAACAGGGGATAAAACAGAGGACACCTCAAACCAAAATGCCTTGAAAACTCTTTTGAAAGTCAGATGAACAACAACAAAATGGATAACAGTTCCTCAGCTCTTGGTATTCACTGATGGTTGATTTACCAATGTGCGTCAGCTTTCTGTTACCATAACAAACACCTGAAGGAATCAGTTTGAAAAGAGGAAAGTTTTGTTTAGGCTCACACTTTAGGAGGTTTCAGTCCTGTTGCTGTTGGGCCTGTGTTGGGTCAGCACATCATGGCAGGAGAGGCAGACAAAGCTGCTTACCTCATGGCAACCAGGAAGCAGAAAGACAGCGAGGAGGAAGGGGCCAAGGTCCCACTATGCCCTTTGAGGGAACACCCCCAACAACCTAAATTCCTACCACTAGACCCCTCCTCTTAAAGGTTCTACCTCACCTCTTAAAGCTTCACCTCACCCCTTAAAGGTTCTACCTCACCTCTTAAAGGTTCTGCCCCACCTCTTAAAGCTTCACCTCACCCCTT
>PVKS010022159.1:0-34139 GCA_004027875.1 Aplodontia rufa | reverse complement strand
TGTGGGTGATCTCTAATGGGGATGTTTGAAAGCGAGGACTCTCCGGTGGCTTGTCTCTGTCCTCAGATTCAAGAGTTTCAGTAGACCCCATGATGACATTCTGGAAGGACATGGTGCATTATAGCAAGGAGAAGACCTTGCTACGGAACATCTAAACGTTTTTGATAGCTCTTTTATAAATACTTTCAAGGACTATATTTGGGACACAAGTAAAGTTCATTAAAGAGAAGCAAGCTATTGCATCATGCTGCGCTTTTCTCTTTCTGTATAGCTGCTTACTCATCTGACTCCGCTGGTAGCTTCAATACTTTTTTGAAAGCATTTGGAGGAACAGCTCTGAGTCTCATGAGCATCATGGCCAGGCTTCGCAGTGGCTGTGGTGCTCCTAACGGAGACATTTGCCAACAAACCCTCAGCACATCTGGTGGGGAAGCGGGTTCCCAGCAGGCATAGGGTGACGTTCCTAGACCTGCTGGGGCTTGGCTCAAGGACTGGCCCTCTCCTGTGGAGTGGTTTACTGAAGTGAATCTGCTTGCTAGTCTTGCCGAGTCATGATGGCTTTTTTTTTTAAGAATGTGAGAGTACATGTTTGTGTATTTCATTTTATTTTATTTATTTTTAAAGAGAGAAGGATGGTGAGTGAGAGAGAGAAAGAGAGAGACAGAATCAATTTTTATTGAATTTTTCACATGGCTTTCGTTGCTCTGACACTTAATTGTGTACGTGGGTGCTGGGGTTTGAACCTGTGTACTCGTGCATTCCGGGCAAGTGCCATAACCACCGAGCCACCGCTCCAGCCTCCAGCCCCTGCTTGTGTATTTTAGATACATGGAACAATCTTGACAATTTTCTTCATCTTTTTTTAATCTTAACAATTTTCGGTTGTTAATTTACAATACAATATGTCCTTTGTGTCACATGCTTCATATCAAATTATAATTTGAATGTATTGGGACCTTATTCAAGTGTTAGCTAGGTTGATGTATGCTTACTCCATATATTATGAATAAAAATCAGTATGAAGGAAATTTAAAAATTCAGTAAGGCCATAAGAGAATAAATATGTGAGACTTGGCTCATTTGGTTCTCTCCTCATTAGGTGATCCCTGTAGCAGAGCCTATCAATATTAACAATTATTTGTTATTTGTATCGCTCAATGCTACTTTGTATCCAGCTGCTCACTATAGTTTTTCTTACTATTAGGAATTGATTAATGAAATAACAAAGAAAAGCAAGATCAACTTTCAACGACTTTCAACCTTAGCACCCAAATGCATCTTCTGGCCCTTCTCAAAGTTCCACTTGCCTGGCAGGGAGGTCTGTGGCATTAATTGTGGTTAGTCCCATTCCAACTACGTTTTATTTGGGCTACTCAGAAATCTGGATGATAAGACGCTCTATTTCGGGGCCACTCATCGAGTTTCCTGATAAATGCTAACGACAGTTCGCTGTGTGCTTCCTTTACTAAATCCGCCCGATGCCTGTCTACAGGGAAGGGTGTCAGAAGAACGCTCCTCACATGGCCCTCTGCCTTATTTAGTAAGTGAACTGGAGTGTGAGACCACAGGTTACCATGACTCGCACTTCTATTTGTGGCTACTCATAGACGCAGCTGACCCATCTATTCTTGTTGGATCTCCTTTTAAAGAAAGTCCACCACGCAAGGAAAACTTGTACTAGACAAGAAGAGCACCCTTGCTCCGGTGAACGCACTTCTCTGCTTAATAATGGAGCACCAGGCTCTGGAAAACACTCCTGATAGGAAAGTAATGTCGTCGCTTTTTCTCTTGCTAGCTTTGTGACATCAGTTCCAGGAGACGCTAATTCACCCAGTCTGAGGTAGTTATTTATACTAATACTAGGCGTGCATAGGGTGGTTCTTTTCTGCAAATTAGATCACATTTTCTTTCACACAAGGAAGACATAATTGGGTGATTATAAGTAATTTTTTAGCATTCTTTTTGGGAACCACTACGCTAAAATTCTAGGAAGATATACCAAAAAAGACAAATGCAAAAATTATTCTTAGCCCATCAGCTTAAAGCCAATTACATACTAAAAATAGCTAAATAAATACATATTTGTTATTTTATTTCTGAAATTTTCTTGACAAAGCTCATCAACTAATATGTAGAAGATGCTAATTTTTTAACATGAAAATTTCACAATCCTTTCTTTTACTAAAAAGGTGATGTCTAGCTTGAATTTCGATCTCTGCTAGTTTCCTTTTTCTAATCTGAGCACCATGCTGCCATTGTCCCCTTTATCCAGCCTTGATGGAATGAACCATACTACATCTCAGGAAAAGAGAATGATAGGAAAGAGGAAATCGTCTGTGACCATGAATCGTGTCAATCCCTTCTAGAGTATTTGCTTTATGTAGAAGATAAAGCAAAAATAAGCTTTGGACTGGATTATGTGATATACAATAGTTCACTAACAGGATAACAGCAGTTTAGCTACAATGGAATTCAAACGGGCTATTAAGTTATGCTCGTGCAGACAGTGGCAATATGTTAGACAACTGCGGAACGGAAAGGACGCAGCATCGCCAGTCTGTGGCCCCAAATAGGCCACTTCCATATGCTCTCGGTTGCCTGACAGCTTTGCAACTGAGTCCCAACTCCTTCTCAGTGACACCCATATGGCACCACAGATTGAGAGCTTGCCTTGAGTAAGACAGCCACACGCTCACTTGGTATTCTATGGCATCGAATGTTTGTGAACAGTGAGGTTTCATCTCATTGCAAAAAACAAGATTATGCATAAGAATTCTTCTGCTTTTTCAAAAGAGACAATTAAGGACCCTAGCAGTCCTGTATTTTAATCTTGCAGGGAGCAATTAGTTGCATGCATTTTCATCCTGAGACGAAGCAGACTCCTCTCTATGCTCCAGTAGACTGTAGTGCTAAGCGCTAGGGGTTTAAGGCTGAAAAGATGACTCTTGCAGTTCGTTGTGTTAGAGCAGTGCCAGAGAATGAGAACGCAATGCACCCCTGGGCTCCAGTGCAGTCATCTAGGTGTGCTGTTCCCACATCTGGATTGCGGGGCGTTGAAGTCAATGGGGAAGTCAGACGTGTAATGAGCAAAACCTCGAGCAGAGGATTTTTCTGGGAACGGCAGCCCATTCAGCATTGCGGAGGTGTTTATTTAAATGTCGCAGGCTTTGGACTTCACACGTTCGCTTCTTGCTTCTTGAGTGTTCGTTGTTTTCAGACTCTTGGGCTCTGTGTGTCGCATGTTCCACTTGGCAGACCTAATGGACAGCAGTCATTATTTTCATTTCGGCAGAGAGACTGACCATCATGTGGATGGATGAGGTGAGGAGAGCTCAGAGCGCCTTCCACCAGCAGGGCTTTCTTGGTAAGAGGTAAGCACCACCGGGGCAGATTCCAAAGTGTGCTTCTTCTGTTATTTAAAATCATTTAAAGAAATTTCTCACTGTTAAAGTTTTTTTTTAAACAAATATGGATCATTGATACATTGATGAATATTTACAATTGATAAAAGAAAATACTAGAGAAATGTTGAACATGAAACAAATTTGGTGAACTGAAAACACATGAAAGTGTTGGAAAAAGAAAGCAAAAAGCCAAACCACTGTATTTCAAGAGTTGGAAGAAAGGAAAATAAATATTAGCTCCTTCTCTCAACGAAACATTCCGAGCTAAGAATTTATCTTGCATTTCTTTCTCTCTCTCAGAATTTAATCAGTAACTGGATCTAGATTTGAGATTATTTGTAATACAGGTTTTGAGAAAACTTAAGGGCTAGCAAAAACATAGCCTTTTGTCCTTTAGCTGGTCTCCCCCTCTTCTCCAGGATCTAGAACCGCCTCTGTGCACCCCTCCTTTGCCCTGGCCTTGGGCCTGGCTCACTGATCTTTGGCTTTTCTCCTTTCTCTGCTCCTGACACCCCACCATGGTGTTCTGGTCACAGGAGTGTTCACTGCCTGGTTCTGCATCCCCTGATTTCTCGGTCTTCTATTCTATGGCTCCAAATCTCTCCACCTGTGATTGGTGGAGGTGGGGATAAGACAGGGAGGTGGAGCAGCTGGGGTGGGCACCCCCTCTCTGCTTCCCATATAAAAATATTCACATGCAGAAGGACATTAATCCCAGGAGAAAGGTGAGAGCTTTTGTATTGACATTTATAATCTTTGAGAAAATTGAATATGATAAAAGTGTAAAGGTGGATTAGAATTCCTAATGAGAAGACTCGGAGCCCCGGTAGTCTATCACTTGTCTATTGAAATATATAAATGCTTGGAGGGGAAATTAGCTAGAGACCAATCTCATCTCACAGCATTTTGTCCATATCTGCAAGGACCATTGCCTGTGCTTCAAGCACCTTTGAAAGAAATGTCACAGTGTCACAGGCCCCATTACAGAATTCTATGTTTTCAGTCTGTTCCAACCTTAGTCATGATTTTCGTGGAAAATATGAAATTGTTTTTACAAAATTAAGCACTCCACTCTATCTGCATGCACCCACTATTTTCACTTTACTGGGACTAATTAAAACCCAATCACACCTCCCTCCGGTGTGGGGTGTTGTGAACACCTGCGCGCCAATGCGATTTGTGAAACATTGTGCAAAATGAGCACTGAATTGTTCGCCGCCACCTCCGCGAGCTGTGAGACCTCACATGCACCATCCAACTGACAGGTAGCTTCTCGTTTTCTTTGAAAGGTAATTAGTCCTGGGAAGCCACAAGACCAGAGCAGGGTCGATACACCGCCTGCCCTCCTTTCTGATGAGCTGGTGACACTGTGTTTTTAAATAAACCCAGAATTTGCCATCAGTGTCGTTGGACTCCTGAAGAGCAGACTTCTCCTCCCGCTCAGGGCGCGCAGGTGGCTGTGTAGGGATCAGCCTTCCAGGGGGAGAGAAGCACCGCCAGCCACTGTCCCGGGGCGAGCAGTTTCTTCCCGATCAGAACGAAGCTTCGCAACTGGCGCATGCGATCTGCAGTCAGGCTGTCCCCTTTGTCTGCAATGGCTTGACTAGGATCTTTTCTTAGGCCATGGTGGGTCCACAGGCAAGGGCAGACCAAGGCGGAGCGGGACCCACCATGGTGTCCCTGAAAACAGGCAAAGCAAACAGGCAGCAGGATGTGCTGCCCCGTGGCACCTGTCTCAGGGGCTCCCCAAGACTCTTGCTTTTGGAGACTCCCCCCACCAAGAGCCTGGAGAGGCTTTCCTCTCTACACACAAGGATTTCTCACGGTCTGGCCTGGGTCCTGGCTGGTCTCTCGGTGAAAGGAAGCCCAAATAATCTGGCCCTTTCTCTATATTCATGAAATTTAGGCAATATGCAAATATTTTATTTCATTTAATTCCTGTGGATTGCTTAGATAAATTGCAGGCAAGGAATGAAGCCAGGGTTTATTTGCTGGAGGCCTCTGTAGGTGAGTTTAGCTTACTATTTCTCATTTCAATGTGAAACCTTCATGACAACTACTTCTCTTTGAACTTGGAGAGGGGAGAATCCTGAAAATTTGACAGTTGGTGGCAATTTAAGTAACTTGTTCTATTACCGTTGGCAGAATGTGGGAAAACATGGAAATGAAAATTCGAATCTCTAACACACACACATGTACGTGCATATTTATATCCATATATTTAACATCAGTGAAGGACAGAAGTGGCAGAGCATTGCGACTGGAGAGGGACTCAGGGATCAGTCGCTGCCTGACTTTCCACTCAGGCTGAATCTGTTTTACTCCTTAGTCACTATTCAGTTTCTGACACTCTGCTAGTGGACGCAGGCAGCCCTTGTCCCCCCAGCTCGCCCGCCCTCCCCTTTCCCTGGTGTTGCCCTCGATAGGGATGCTCTCTCTCTGGGCTCTCCAGCACCTGCCCTGAGCTGCAGACTCTCTTCCAGAGGCCACTTAAATCCCTGCGATTGCACCACGACCCCCCCCCCCCCAGACGCCTTGCCCTCTGTCCACTGCTCTAACTCTTGTCGCCCTCCACAGTCCAGCCCTGAGCCCCTTCTGGGAGCAGTCATGGAGGCTCCTTCCTGGACCCCCTCACACGTGACTCATGGCTGCCCTCCATCACACCCGGGTGGGCAGGTCTGTCTCCATGAGACCACGAGACGAGATGCAGTGAAGGCTTGCAATGCGCCTGGGCTGCAGGGGCCTTTGACACCTCTGAACATTTTACACACCTGGAAACTGAACAGTGACAGGTACCGGTCCACGGCACAAGGTGACGCAGTGGCCTGAGACTGGGCATCCTATTAACAGGTCAGGCTCCTAAGGCACAGCCCACCCCCCCTCCCCAAACCCCTGTGAGTGGGATGCCCGTGACTTGCCCTTCTGTCTTCCCCACACACCGGTCGCTGCGTTTGGTCTGAATCGGGGCAGGAGATAGATGGTAAGGGAGTGCGGGAGTGGAAGGTCTTGGCCTAGTCCATCCCAATGCCCAGAGGTGTTTAGGAGGGCTTCCCACATCTTCCCCAGAGCTCCACGGGGCAAGGGAGGCACTTCTCCTTGTGGCCCAGGGACACCTGTATCTTTTTATGACATGTTCTTAAAGAACTGTGGCATAAATATACATCAGCACACAGCAGATGAAGAAAGTGTGCGTGCGAACTGATTAATGTTCTTAACAAATGTCAGGTGCCAGTAAGAACTGATCAAGATTAGATGTGTGAACTCTAATGAAATGGGAGTTTGTGACAAACTCCTTCCACAAATTCAAAGTTTTCACTGATTTTGTTATTCACTTGTTTTCATAATGTTATTTTATTTATTTATTTTTTTTTTAAAGAGAGAGGGACAGTGAGAGAGACAGAGAAAGGGAGAAACAACTTTATTTAGTTTTTCACATGGCCTTAGTTGCTCCAACACTCAGTTGTGTACGTGGTGCTGGGGTTTGAACCCGGGTCCTCGTGCTTGCCAGGCAAGCGCCGAAACCGCTGAGCCACCGCTCCAGCCCCTCATAATGTTATTTTAAAAATATTTTCCCATCTGTTTCTAACTCTAAGTTTCCTTGTAATAAATAGCTTTACACATTGTAAAGTAAGAAACAGTAAACGTCACCTATGAAAAACTCATGCTCTAAAGAACACAGAACACCCTGGCCACAGGAAGATCAGAATGAGAGGAAGAGAGAGCACTGGCCTGACCCGAGAGGGGCCTTGTTCTGAAGCAGCCCAGCCCATGGGTTCCGAGAGCCAGAGAGGCAGGTGGAGCAGTCCGCCACCATGGTCCCAGCTCAGTGACACACCAGGGCAGGGTGTCTAGTCATCCTGGATTAGCACAGAAAGTCCTGTGCTCGGGGAGCCTGAACCCCAGCAAACTGGGCAGTAGGTCACTCTGTTAAAGAGATATCAGAACAAGGATTGCTTGGATGTTAAAACTGCTGAGGACTTTTGGTGTTTGCTGGTTTACCAATTATCACTATCAGGTGTCCTTGCTTTGAACTTTGAAAAGGTTAAAATTTGACCTTATTTAGAGAAAAGACTCTTGGTGCAGTTCTATCAATACATCTGGAATGCTGCTCATGAAATTCAATCCTTCCCCAGCTCCTACTCATGGCTATGTGTTGTTCGGAAAGTATGCATGAACTGAGAAGTATGTGACACGTGCCCACATTCGTACCCTTGGTGTGTGCAGCCCAAGGTTAATGCTACTCGCCTTAGAGTAGGGTCATGCAAATGTTGAGATCACAGACTCAAACATCACGTGGATGCTGGGACAGGTGTGTGGCGGTGCGTGTGCCGGTGCGTGCGCCTGGGAGGTGGTCTAATCCTGAGTAGGCACCTGTGTCCCCGATTCTGATCTGTGGTGTAGTGACTCGGGGACGGATGGGCCTCGGGCGGTCCCTCTTCCGTATTAGAAAACAATCAGGTGCCTTATTTGTTGTCTACTTTTTTTAAAATAAAAAATGTGTAGAATCAGAACTGGTGGCAGATAAAGAGAAGCAGAAGAGTCCTCTGGTTGTCAGTCTTAAGGCAAATTCCTGCCTTTTTTGCCCTTCCAAAAGTACCATAGCTCTGATTATATTTTAAAATTAGAAGATGAATGAACGTTGTCATTTTCTATCTTTAATGGCCAAATGCTTTGTATCCTTAGGCAAGTCTTATGGAAATATTCATAAACTATGATGCCACTCACTAACAAAATGTTCAAGGCAATATGAAATACAGTGATTGTATGAATACTATCTACTACATTATACACTTCTAGCACTATGCACACCTATGTGTGCATGTACATATGCCTGTGTGCATACACAGTTATCTACCACATGTGCATGTGCACACGCGCGTGCCACACAGAACGGAGGCCTCCAGAGGCTGAGCTGGGGAACAGGTTCTAGGAGGAGCTGGTGGCAAGAGCTCTCTGTTCACACATACTTTCTCAGGACACGTAGTTGGGTGATATCTTTATCCCTGCCGTCTCCTCTGGGAATTTCCCCCTATTGCCTGAGACGCAACCACACTTGGTTGCTAAGGGTGAGGCCTTTAAGTCTACACTGCTTGGGTCTGAATCTTGATCTGCCATTTTCTGCCAGTGTGACCAAGACACAGGTCCTTAAAGCTCTGTGCCTCAGGTTCCTCCTTGGTCAAGCAGATAACAGCAGTATCTCCTTTAAGGTTTTCAGGAGCCTTGAAGGAATGAGTTCACATAAAGTGCTGCATTTTGCTTCAACAGTGACTGACACGTGCCCTTGAAGACACCGTGGTCCTGGCCGAAGGCCTACTGAAGGAACTGGGCTAGAACTGCTGGTTCACAGTGATTCAGCTCCAGCTGCAAGGGTCAGAGAGCAGTTTGGTTGAGGGCAGAAGACGCCACATCAGCCTTGTCCTCTAAGTGCTGGAAACCTTGTGGGCACAGAACACTGCTGGTGCCTGTCAGTGGTGCTCATTCATTCTACCGTGATTACTGGAGCTCTCACTAGTACCAGACACTGGGGCCAATGCTGGGACCTCGCTCATGAGAAGGTCAACTCAGTTCCACAATAAAATGCAGAGGAGCGAAGACGCGGGTGCCAGATGGCCTCGCTGCATTTCCGGAGTCCACCAGTTCCCGCTGTGCAATCATGGGCAAGGTGCTTGACAGCTCTGAGCCTTACTGTCATCATCTGCACAGTGAGGACAAAGGGAGCATCCATTCATGCCACTGCGTGCAGTAGGAGGTGAGTGTGCACAGTGGGTGAAGTTCTCAGCACAGGCGCCTGAAGAGTACCACGTATTGCAGAGGCGAGGCTGTTGTGTGTTTGTGACAATCTGGGTATCTGATACTGTTTCCTGAACATGACGAGTGGCCTACCTCTGAAGATACTATTTTTAAACTTATTATATTAGCAAAAATCATTTCTTACAATCCAAATATGTAATGTGAATTACACTAAAAATTTGAAAATCACTTTAGTGAATAAATAGCTCTGGTCATTTGGTTAAAACATGAATAAGACCAGGTTAAATTGGCTATTTCAAAAAAGAAAGCATATTGCTAATAAAAGTTTTTATGCTAACTCCAGTCTTCCCAGGGCATTAGTGCAACTTAGTGTGGAATTGGGAGCCGCAGAGACTCACGCTCCCTGCGCTAGAGACAGTGAGGCCTGACGTCCTCTTGAGTGCGGCTGGTGCTGCGAGTGCTGCCTGTGACCTCATGCTGGGCGTTTCTTTGGTGTGTGTCTCTCGCATGGACTGGAAAGCCATTTCCTTAAATTTCCACTGGGATGCAGCCAGTTTTCAAAGATAAGATAGCCCTTGCTCTGAATCGGCCCTTGTCAATTCCCCTGCGAGGAGGGTAAAGAGGAAATTCAGAGTAAGGAGAAAAATAGCTGCCAGCTTCATGAGGACAGTGGGTGAATGGGACTCTCTTTTGATGACACACTTCTTGACAAAGGCCTTCACAGATGGATTTTTGTCTTCTTTTATAGCTGCAGGTGATTTTGGGATAGAGTTGTGTTCTGAAACAGCTAAAAGCACCAGCACATCCAGGGGGGACTGGTACCAGCCAAAACCCAGTTACAGCTGAGCTGAAGGGGAAGCGTCTCCTCGCTCAGTGCAGGCTTCCCCTAGCGGATGGGAAATTATCTCGCAGCTTTACCTGTCTACCCTTCAGCGATCTACCTGTCTCTCTCTTTAGGTCTTGGGATATGCGCGGGCCTATTCCTTTAAACCTATTACTGGCATCCTTCCCTTTTTTGACTTCACAACATAGCAGGTGACTATGTGTTCTTCCATGATGCTGTTAAAAGATCCTGCTAACGGTCAGAAGGAAGACCCTAGGTAACAGCCGTCGAGCCGGTACTGAAAGCCAAGAGTGCTTGTGTTCTCTGGTTACAGTGCTCGGCCGCACGCCCACAGCTCCTATGGGGACAGTTGTCATCTTCCCTGTTCCCCATGTCTGAGGCTCAGGACAGTATGCAGCCCGCGTGGCACTGCAAGGTGAGGCTGCGGGCTGAGCCCCAGCTGAGCCCCTAGACTGAAGGAGGCCTTGAGAGAGTGAGCACATGGAAGAGGGAGGGAAGAGTGGGCAGTCACTGCGACGACAGACCCTGGTGGCCAGGGCAAAGCAGGTCACTGGGTGAGACGGGGCTCTGTTATTCTGGGGCTGAGGTGCTTATAGGGCCAGGCACTGCATGACTCCCAGCACCAGCTGATGCGCGTGTTCCCACTTGGCTCTTACGTCAGCCCCAGGAGGAGGAGCATGGTTCCATGCGGGACGTGCTGCTTTTGGTGTGGTCCTGGGGCAAGCCAGGAGAAAGGTTTGCCAGCAACCAGGAAGCCGGGGATTAAACACAAGCAAGGGAGGAGGGGTGAGGTTGCCAAGCTGAGAGGGGACGTCTCAGAAAGCCATGCAGGACAGAAGGCCTGGGAGGAGTCACCTGCTCTGCCAAAGCACAGAAAGGCCAGAAAGGAAAGATCAGATCTGAGGGCCCCAAAGGCTCAGAGAGCGACTTCAAATGCAGCTGCACAGGGGACAGAGAGACTTCCTTCAGGAGGAAAAGCACAGTCTTGTGAGAGCGAGACACAGAATCCCCGCTTCTGGATGTGGCAGGAGAGCAGCCCTGTGGGATGGTGAGGGAGGAGGGAACAGCAAATGAGAGGAAGAGCAGGCCAGGAGCTCAGAGACCCAGCTTTCCCGAAAGCACTCTCCTGGGCCACCAGGGCTGAGGGGTACCTTACGAACCTACTTTGTAATCATAAAATGTCTCCAAAATGTGTTTCCAGGAAAGGAGGGGAAATGTTTTGTGTCTAGAAAAGAAGTTACATAGAGTTGACAGCACCGAGCTACAAGGACATGTGAAAAGGACAGAGGGGTGGCGGTGCAGTGCTCTTCCTCAGTGGACACTTAGGATGTAAGCAGGACCCGAATGAAGAAAGGAACTGTGGTTCCAGAGGCATACAGGGTTAAATTTTTCTTTAACGGCATTTTCTCTGGATTCAATTGCTTCAAGACTAGATTGAGATTCAAGGAATTAATAAAAAAGAATAACTAAGTAGCCAACCTAATTAGTAGTTCATTACAATGAAATAGGAAAAGAAGCAAAGGCCAGCCATCTGCATGAGGTGGAGAGGACCAGCACATCCCAGATGCCCTCCACAGTCTGCGGACAGAGACTTCCATCGTTCCCTTAGAGTACATCGCCTCGCGCTGCTCTCAGTCAGAGCTGGGGTCAGCAGAAGTGGACTCCCTCTGCAATCAGCTTCAACCAAGGTCCAGACGACCAGGACCAGCCCCAGGAAGCCACCTGCTCTGCAAGCCTGTGGGAACTCTCAGAAGAGCCCCAGACGTGTCAAACCTGCAAGGTGCACTGATGGCCAGGACAGTACCAGAGAGGGTGGGGACAAGCAGCAGGGAGTGTAGGGAGAGCAGTGGGACAGCAAAGTGAAGTGGAATGTGCTCCGGTAAACAGCCAGGCTGATTCCTGCCAGCCAGGTGGCCACACGTTCCAATTTCTAGGACTAATTTTAGTAGCTCCAAAAACTTGGACATGATGCCTAATGAACAGGCTGTTGGGATTTGTGGCGCAAACACACCCTAAAAAAGTCAAAGCCACACTCTGCAGCATAGGCGTGGCACTGGGACTGCCACGCACTGCTGACCTCTGGCTGCTTTGCAGCTGAATGACCGGCAGGAACGATCCGGTTAAACTTGCTTTCTTCTGAGTGAGTGGTCTCTGGGCACCCAGGAACCAGAGACCTACCAGCCTTGTGCCTGAGGCTGCCATCTTTGGGAAGGACAGTAGATGGAAATAAAGAAATTCAGAAAGGGGTGGGGGGAAGAAGACGAGAAAGAGGAAGAACTGAAACTAAGTTCTGGGAAGTCAAAGGTGAAGAACTGAACCACCAGGGATGCCAGCCATGGCTTCTTCTCCACAGAGAGGGCTGCTGAGTCAATGACTTGCAAGAGAATGTGCAGTCGGATCCAGGTCTCCATCCCAGGTGGCTGGGATGTTGTCGAATCTGATCTGTATTAAGAAAGAGTCTACAGATCCAACATGGATTTGAGAACCTCTCTGGCTCTGTACTTTTCCCAACATGTTCGACATACGAGCTACGTTTAAAATACATTTCCGTGTGAAATTCTTTTAGGAACACTTTCAAAATACAATGTGCTGGAGATTTTTAACTTTGAATATGTAAGCTTCAAAAATTATCTATGAGAAAAAGTCATCAAATTTAAACAAACATGGGAGCCTGCACCTAAAACTCTGTGTCCACATCTTAACTTTCCTTCTGGTTTCTGGGGAGCACTGTGCCCCCTCCAGGCTGCCCATGTTTCCCACACTATTTCTGGACTCTTCAAAGAGGCTGGCCCCATAACTCCTGGTCTCAGGGCTTCTCGCTGGTTTCAATGGTCTTCCATATTCGATGAGGTGATTTAAAGCAACACACTTTGAATATGGTAATGCTGCTAACCCCAACCTTCGCTCTTCACACGTTGTCTTAAGAGGTTGAAATCAGCCCTCGAAAACCAATCTGAAACAAAACTAGAGCTTCTCCCTCAAGGTACTCATTTTCATCCTGTCCATCTCAAGGGAAGTCTCTCTGAAATGATTAGAACACAAAATACATTTCCTAAATTTGCATTCCTCAAAAATATAAAAATGTCACATTAAGACTCTTTGCAGAATTTAAAAAACTGAATACTTTTAAATTACCCTGAAGTTACGTGCTGATGTATGTGATGTTTATTTGATTTCTTTGTCATAAACCTTCGTTTGTGTGAAAGGCTTCGAGTGTCTGCACCAGGCAACATATTGTAATTTTTAAACCAGAAAACACAGTTCCTATTTATTAGATTTTTAAAAAGGCTTTTATTTCCCACAGGCTGTGGATCAGTTCTGTGTTTTAGACTGGTGAGAAGTCTCAGGCCCATGGAAACATGGAGACCCCAGGAGTTGAAAGTTCTTTTCTATGCAGGGCCTTTAGCAATGGCCACATGCTGCTAAAGTTACAGATGTCTGCACCTGTCCAGTGCCAGACAGACGCTCCCTGCACACCCTGCCTGGGAGTCGGGAGCATGACCACCTCCCCCAAAAGGAGAAAACATGCAAAATAAGAGATGCTTTCAGGGAGTATCCAGAGAACTCCATCTGAGCTGTACGTGTTGGAGAAATGGAGCTCAGTGTACTGCAATAAAAATAGTATTGAAAAAGAAACAATGGCTTAATTCACGCTCATCTTGACACATACACCCAAAGTTTAAATGCTTAAAAGCAAGGCAATGGACATTTTTATGGTTGATAACAAACTACAAATTTGTCTGGGGAAGAAAATCCTGAAATGTTTGACAAAAGAGCTGTGATAAGAGATAAAGAAGACAGCATTCACCGTCTGAAGACCCAGAGGGGGAGCTGCGGCGCCCGGAGCCCACATTTGCAGCTCTGTGCGCTGTGATCACAGTCGCGAACAATGGCTACTGTGTCACCAGGAGAAAAGCAAACAACGGGCCTTTTTCTGAAAGTATCTGTAGGAAGAACACACAAATTAGTCAACAAGGGAACTGAAATGATCCTTGTTTTCTGTGTAAAAATAATACTTTGAAGGTTCTGCAAGAATGTTGGTGCTCCTTTCCACCGGGCCTCTGGTCTTCCTTCATCACTACCCCGTTTTGCCCAACTTGCACCTGGTTTGCCCAGCACTCAGCTGCCCCCTGGGGGTCCTGCACATCTTTTTCCCCAGCCCCCAGACTCTGGACAGCTGCACAGCTGTGCTTTCTTTCCTTATAAAAGCAAGCTTGTGACATCTTTTGCTCGATTCAGTTACAAACGGAATTGAGACCAATTCAACAGCCACTCTGGGTGCTGAGCGCTAAAGGCAACGCAGGCTGGGAGGGGACATGGAGAGAGGGCCATGAGACGCTGTCCACGGAACTCACTGTCCACCACAGGTGTAAGGCACGCCCAGCATGAGCCCCGCAGAATGCACCCTTCCTATGTCAGACTATCCCCCAGGAGAAGAGAGACAATGAACATGCCTTGAAGTTAGGGAGAGGGACACAGTGCCATCTGAGGAAAGGGAAACCAGCACAGACAGAGCAGAGGTTCTTGTGGTTAAAAGATGAGCTCACAGAACCCTAGGGCTGGAAGGCACCTCACATCCACCCCACTGAGTGCTTCACTGTGAGAGGGGCACTCGAGGGTGGAGACGGAGGCCCCAAAAGTGGCCACAGTGAGGTGGGCATAAACAGGGGTCCAGTGAGGGCACCAGAGCGGGGAGAGAAGCGGTTGCAGGTGGGCACCTCCCACACGTGTGGGGATCAGGAAAAGGGGAAGCCAGATGACACCGGGACTTGACTTCTAGGCGAGACTGCCCGGGGTCTTCTGCAGACACTTGGTTGTGAAGCTGGCAGGGCGTTTGGAAGGGAAGGCGGTGAATTTAGTTTTTGAAGTTACTGCTATTGCACTGGTTTCTTTGTTTTGCACTATTGCAGTACGAGCGTCCGCTAGGCAGAATGATTTAGGAAATGGTGCCCATGTTTATGCTGTCTTCCTGCACTAAGGCTCTATCAAGAATCCCTTTTCTGACTTGAATTGGAGCACCATTGTTCCAAGCCACTGAAATAGCATTTTAAATCTGACCTCATCACAAACGCTAGGTGGGGATTTCTGATCTAGACGGCTTCTTTTTTTTTTTTAAGAGAGAGGGACAGTGAGAGAGACAGAGAAAAACAACTTTATTTAGTTTTTCACATTGCCTTAGTTGCTCTAACACTTAGTTGTGTACCTGGTGCTGGCGTTTGAACCCGGGTCCTCGTGCTTGCCAGGCAAGCACCGAAACCGCCGAGCTACCGCTCCAGCCCCATAGACTGCTTCTGAGAGAGCAGAAATGAGTGGTGCGTGAAAGCAGCCACAAGCTGGGAAGCACCCTTAGGTGCCCATGCGGGCTGGATTGGCAGTAGACCAAGAAAGATGGAGGCAATCGGAGAAAGACCAAGTGGCTTGAGACTTCACCTTTGGGGTTGGCTCCCAGAACACGTGCGTGGCCCTTAGCAGAAGAGGACCTATTCCGGGTCTGGGCTGTCAGTTCTAAACCTAGGGGTTTGGTTGTTCTCATTCACTTTCATTCTCATAGTTTTGACGATTGAAGCCGGGTCAGAAGATAAGCAGAAGAAAGAAATTCAAATGTCATAAGCAAGTGTGTGTCTCTAAGTCCCTTGGGCTTGGATCCTGTTGCACCTCTTCCATACAGATGAATTCAGGGGGGTTCCAGGCAGACCCCTGGCATCCGCATTTTTCTCCAGTGCACTCGGCTCTTCCCCTCGGGGCCCCTCTGATCCCCGACCCTGGGCAACCGTGTCACCAGGCAGGATGTTCCCTGACCTGTGTTCCCACTGCAGGAGCCTCACGTTTGAGCATTTGGCTCAAGGCAGATGCTGCTGCCAGGGCTCCTGTGCATGGGTAGGTGTCTGGGGACTTCTAGTTAGTTTAGGAATGTTTACGCCTTCATTAGAGATTCTATTTCTATTTAGGCACATTTCCTGACTCTGAATCAGCTGCTAATGAGTCATTGTTGGTGAGACTTGTGGATTAAGAACTTTCTGTAAGGATGATGAACTGGTTTTCCTCATCTGCCAGTTATTTGGAAAGCAACAAGAATAGAATGCAGACTGGGCCCAACTGTATTATTAAGGCCTGCTTTAGAAACCTACTTGTGTCTATTGGCTTGGCCTTGTCTGCTTGAGTGATCTTTACTTTTTGATTCTGTTGCATCTCTTCCATGGAGATGAACTAGACTGCTTCGTGCTGTTACCAGATCTAACCTACAAAAATAAGTGACAGGCCACCTGGGAGCCTGACCACAAGAGCATGAACGGAGCAGCAGCAAACAGTATGTCCTGGGGTGACCAGAGCACCAGCATTTACATAAACAGGGACAGTGAATGCAGGCCCTTGTCAGTCACGGGCCCTGGGCTCATGGCACTGGGAGCAGCTGACTGTCTGTTGATGCGGAAGGTTGACGGCTGCGTGTAAACACACTTTCACAAAACTCAATTGTATCTCTCCAAGAAGCCCAAATGGAGGTAGTTGCTGGGGGGCTGGGATGTCCAACTGCTAATAGAAGATGAAGTAGAATGTGGTGCAGTTTCATATAATAGGGGACAATCAGTGAACTAAGTCAATTGAAGCACTTGCCACAATAATAATTGGCAATGACATTCAGCTTTAAAGGTATTAGATAACAAATAAGAGCACGGCATAAAAATCCACTTGTACTATTCTCCAGTACATTGTGTAATGAACGCCCAGTCGGCAGTGATAGGTAATTCTCTTTTCTCCATTGTTCTATGAGAGGTTCTTAAAACACTGTACTGACAAACTGGTTAAATGTCCACTTATCGAATCACTCTGCCTAAAACCAGAATCAGTCACTGCAGCTATTATGTATTTGTGAGCAAAGCTCTTATCAGCTCACCTGATGCCTGACTTCTCTCCAACAAAATTATGTTAGACATGGAACTCGGCGGCACGGATGACGCTTCCTTTGATCATACAAAGGAGCTTTGCACATGAATTCTAAATCTCCATTCGAGTTTGTTTTGGCAAAATGCTTTCTGAAGTATCCCACTGCACCATTCCACAGCCTTCATCGCCACTTTCCCCCTGATTATCCTCTCATGTCTCGTTAGGCTACGAGGGTGTCTACTTTTTACAGTGAAAATATATTGATCACTCACAAGATGGATAAAAATGCAAAAGATGCTTTTCAGGTTCTAGAATATATTCTTTAATTGTTCTTAGCAAATGTCTATGAAGGAACGGCATCTAGAAAGATTCTAAGCCCGTGCTCATCTTGCATAAAGGAATTCTTTCCCAGTTACACAGTGTGGCATGGATAGACGATGTTGACTTTTCCGGATCTCAGACACAATCCAAGAATCTACGTGCAAAGCTACTAAATTGCAGCTCCAATTACGGAGAGAATCTTGCTGCAGACTACGTAACAAAAAATGAAACGAGACAAAGCATAGGAGAGGCCAAAATCTTAAAAATGTTAGGTTGCCCTTTAGAAGCAGAGAATGAGACTCTTCACATTTCCAAAATGGAGACCACCATCCCGATCATGGGCCAATACCTTGCTATGACCCAGTTCCCAAGACAGGAGCGTTCAGACCTGATTCTTATAAAGGACATAGTGGACTTCAAAATGATGTCAAATTTGTATATTAATCAGGTCACCTCTACTGTAGCTTTAGGGGCTTAAATATATATTCCTAGATTTAAAGTTAGTTCTAGATCATTTTGATCAGGCACAAGTGTTGGGCATCAACTGTCATCAAAAAAAGTTTACATAGTAGCAAATCATTTCTATACTAGCTAAACATTTGGTAAATGCCTACTGCATACAAGACAAAGAAAATAACCATTGGGAGAGTTTTTCTCTACACAAATGGTAGACTTGGGGCTCCTGTCCTCCAAATGTTGTGAAGCAAGCCAGGAACTGCCTGAGGACTCTGCACAGATCACATAAGTTCATTCAGGAAAAAAAAATTCATATAAATGTGAAAACCCCAATATAGCTGAAAAGTGACAATTAGACAGACATTTCTCTAGTGTCTATGGTATAAGAGGCCTGCACGAGGCTCAGGGAATTTGAAGGTGAGCAGGAGAAAGTCCCACCTCCAAGTGCTCTTTGGGTAATAACAGGCAGGGAATTGTCAGGCCACACAAGGGAACATGCCAAGAGCAGTGGCAGAAGTTGGATGTGATGATGCAGCAGTTACTCGGGAGAGGCCTGACAGTTGCCTGGGCTGCTGGGATTTCTTCCCAGCGAAAGTCTTTTGAACCTGAGAGGAAGGATAGGAAACTGCTAAGTCCTGGAGGCATGAGACTCCATTTTTCCTCATCTTTTTTGTATGTGGAAACCCTCAGGGCAAGTAGGTAATGTGGGATATAGGGCTGGAAAATCCATCAGGCAAGTTCCGAGTGGTTGTGCAGGCAACAGGCTTCAACCAAGGAGCACCAGGAGGAGAGTCCTGAACACGGCGATGGCACTGGCAGGAGGAGAGTGGGACAGAGAGCCCTTCCCAGGCAGCACTGCAGGATGGAGATGCGATTGGAGGGGTGAAATGGGTCCAGCTAGTAGCAGACACAGGATATGCATGGGAAGGGCAGGAGTGAGAGGAGGACAAGGAGTTCAGCTCTGGCCACGATGGTTTCAAATATAGTTGAAAACAGGAGTTCTGTGTTCAAGAGGCCATGGCTTTTAGAAAACTAGACTCAGGAATCACTGACAGTAAAGTGAAAATAGATGATGTTACCAAGGGGAGTGTGGAGCCCAACGACTGGAGCTCTGTCACTAGGGAGCAGATGAAGGGAGATGAGGCAGAGATGCGAATGAGGGGAGAGGGGTAGAAACCGATGACACTGAATCCAAGGAGGAGAAGTCACCAGGGCATCAAAGCCAGCACCACGCAGAGTCGAGAGGGTGGAGGGCAGAGGCTCAGCAAGCATATGCCTGTGTGCCTGATCAGGAGTGGGACCGGAAGAGGACTTCCAGGCAGGGAGTAGCGTGGGGCTAGTGCATACCTCCAGGTTGAATTGCATCTAAGTTGAGACAAACAATGTCGCCATCCTTTAGTCTCGGATGGGGCTGGGAGCGGAGTCGTTGTGCAGAGTGGTTCGCAGTGTGCACCTGCATGTGCCACCTCTACTGGGCCACAGGAGATGATATGTGCAGGCGAGATTGCTAGCAACGGACCTGTGGAGTCCAGACCCAAGTTCTCAGTATGGATATAAACAGAGCGATTTGACTGGGCACAGACAGGCAAAATACATCTTCCAGGGACAAGCTGCACGCTGAGGAGAGGGATGGAAAGTCTCAACTACAGACAGGAAACTCCTCAGACCTGAGAGAAGAGAGATAGATGTGGGCTGCGTGTGCCATCAGTAGGCTATGTGGGAACTACCTGGGCTGTGTTCTGAGTGGAAGGGGTGGGATCTGAAAGGCTGCCGGAGAAGGGGACACACAGCCACTACTCCAGGGGAGGGAGCCCATCAGGAGTTTCTAGGCAGAGTTGCATGCCAGAGCCCACCCCTGCAGTGAGAACCCAGCAGATGCCTGCAGGATGGCTGTCCCCACCCTTGTGTGCCTTCTGTCCTTGCTGGATTGAAGCAGAGAGGTGAGCAGCTTGCCCTACTGCCTCCTGGGAATGGGCAACACTGTGCTGGCGCTGGTCAGATGGGGGCGTGACCAGAGTGGGAGAGGAAACATCAGGAAGAGCTTCAAACCCAAGAGCAGTCAAGGTCCCCAGAGCTGCCTGACCCTGTAGGCAGTGCAGGGGCTCTGAACCAGGAAAGAGCCTGAGCCCCGGAGAGCTAAGGGGCATTTGATTTTGCCCTTAGCTTGGTGATGGTGTTCATCCCACTGCAGCTGCAGCCTAGAGAGGTAGCTCAGAATGTCTTGTGGGACTGAACTGATGGTCCAGTCGTTTCTTCCATCATCCTGGCAGGTGTTAAGAAGGAATCTGATCCAAGTGTTCTTTTCCTTGAGAAAATTCTTGATCATCTAATATCTTCCTAAAAATTGGCTGCAATCTCTGCAGTGAGAAGTACCAATTGTGAAGTGACAGCGTTGCATGTCCCTGGGCATGGATTTGAGAAGCCCAGATGCTTACTATGTCCTGCACCATCTGGAGCTTCATCCAGGCTCACCCTTAGGTCCTGCTTTCAGAATCTCCTCCAGACGGATCCGCACAATGAGTCGTGTGGATCGCTGTGTAGCAAGGCCCTGACCGTTCTTTTTTGGCCTTATTTTCTATTACAGTCCAGGCTTATTCTGGCCAATTATTCCCACTTATTTTTTCAGTAAAATCAATTGTGACAAGTCCTGGAGCAGGGCTCTGTTCCTCCTTTATCTCCGTCCTCTGTGCTGGGCGCCCAGCTGCCTGATGTGTGGTGATGAGCCTCCCCCTTCACAAGGGAGGGACAGCTTCTACCTTATAGACCACTGCATGTGAAATCAGTCACTTTTTCGGTTTCTGCTTATTGCAGTGTCTTTCAGCCTAGCCCTCCCAGTCTTGCAGGTATCAAGCTATGGAAACAAAGCCAATCTCCCACGTTCCGACCTAATTTCCACTGTCCTTTTCCATTTGTGCCCCAGGTCTCCGAGGGTAACCAGATTGCTCTGGCCTTATCATTCCCAAGCACTGGCCTCCTTCTTTGTGCAGTGCAGGACGGTCTTGCAGGAATGGTCAGCTTTCTCCCCTTGAGCCCTTGGGTACTGTTACATGTTTTTCTTCATATCAGTGCCTGAAGTTAGCAAGGCAGTTTTCCCTGGCCTGGCCAACATGTCTCCTGCAGGATGTGGACACAGTGAGGAACGGAGGCTCTGAGTTAAATCTTCTCAATCACATGGACGTTTTTAGTTACGTTTCCCCTAAGAATAACTTAGGAGCTCAGACCACACCACTTAGGATGATTGGCAGCATCAAACCTGACTGATGGGATAATGTGTTGTGTGTGTGTGCACGTGCATGCACGTTGCAGGTTTTCTTTTCCTACTTGGTATTCAAGACTCCTTGCAATTCTTTTTTTTTTCTTTCATTAAAGATGGTCTTACAATTAGGAGGGAATCATCAAACAATCAAAAACAAATGTATAATGACAGAGTAAGCCAAGGCTGATGTCATTCCATGGTTTCCCCCTTGGGTTCCCCATGGTTCCATGTTTCCCCCTATTTAACCCCCGTGCTAACTAGACTTCTCATGGAAGTCAAAGGTTCCCCACTGAGTTGATTCTCCCATACTCCCTCCCTCCAGTTTCCAACGCAGATGCCCCTCACTTGATGAGTGGATTCAAAAACTTTGGTACATATATACAATGGAATACTATTCGGCTATTAGAGAAAACAATATTATGGTTTTTGCAGCCAAATGGATGGAGATGGAAAAAATTGTGCTAAGTGAAATATCCCAAACTCAGAGACTCAAGGGCGGAATGTTTTCTCTCATTTGTGGAAGCTAGAGTACAATTGGAAACAGTATGATAGATGGCTAAGCTAATAATAACCTCAACATGTATGAATTTTTACATGAACAGTGGGTACTTTGCCTGGATGATGGGGGATGTAGGGAGGGGGCAGGGAGGGGCCAGGGAGGGGAGGGAATAGGAAGGATATACTTGCAATTCTTAACAAAGAACAATGTTTAAGTAGAGTGCCATTATTTAAGGAGTACCATTTTCTCACAATCTTCATTATGTTTGATACTCAGAATTTCACCATACTTTGCCATGGCCATGTGAAGTGTATTGGGGACTGTTTTATTGAGCCAGCACTGAAGTGTGCTTAGAAACTCAGTGGAACCAGTGGCATTAAAGAAATAGTTCATGTTCAGGACTCGAAGACACCTAAGTTGACTTAAATTAAGCAAGAAATGCTACTTTAGAATTCCAGGCACCCTGTTCTACCATCCGAGTCCTGCATGTTAGCAACAGTGTACATTTTTTAAGGAACCGAGAGCAAAGAACTAAATTTGAGCATTGATTTTAGTCTTTTGTCTGCAGTTTAAGGCTGATTTAAAAGGATGGTGAGGAGATTCTATTTTCAACTGGCTGAAGTTCAACAAGAATATAATAAAGCACTGTTATAGCAAACTCTTTCACAGTAAAAGTTTGGCAAGGCTAGATCTAATTCCTTTCAGTGTGCTCCAACAGCCGAAATACTGTTCTCATCAGAGACACGCCCATCACAGGGGCAAGCTTCCTGCAGCTCAGGGATTTTTCCAGATTTTATTTTCAACCAAATCAGCACTTTGTTGCTTTGAATTAAGAATGCAAAAAGGAAATATTTTATAATAAAAATCAAGAGGACATGCAGTTTCATTATAGCTATATTTTTACCATAAGCCTGCATTTTCCTAATTTCAGAAACATATTTAGTCATTTTATGCATAGGATATGACTTCATTTGATCATTCTCGTAACAGAAACTTTGTCACTCTTTAGTGAAGCCTACTGATTAGCTTTACACCCCAAATGGGAAGAGGAGATGATGTAACAGATCTCTTAGGGCACAAATCAAGGATGGGAAATCTTAAAGATATTTTTACTTTCCTCCTCTTACTCCATTCTCCTTACTCCCTTTTCCCCTCCTCCTTCTCTTCCCTCTTCCTCTTCTTTTCCTCCTCCTTCCTTTACCATCCTCTCTCTTTTCCTCTTCCCCTCCTCCTCCCTCTCTTCCTCTTTCCTTTTCCTTCCTCTCTCTTTTCCTCCTCCTCTTATTTCCTCTTGCTCTCCTCCCTTCCTTTTCCTTCCCCTTCCTTTTCCTTCCTTTCCCTTTTCCTCCCCACCACCTCCTCCTCTTCCTTCCTCTTCTCCCTCTCCTCATCTGGTTCCTTCTAGCCATGCTGGTCTTTCAACCTCCTGCTCTTCGCTGATGGGAAGATGAGTGCTCAGCCCCCTTACCTTTCCCCGTTCACCTCCCTCAGACACTGGGTTTGGGCAAGTCACTGCCTGCAAGTTGTTGCTGATTCCCCATCACCTCATCTTTAGGGTGAAGCCCTGAGCAATCACTGCTGTTGGTGACCTTCAGTGCCCCCCCAGGCCCTCTGCACTTACGGAGCACCCTCCCTGGCCCACCTCCTGCCTGCCCGGATGACTGCTCTCCTAGAACCAGCAGTCCTACTGACAGCCCCTGCACACGCCAGGGGAAGGTCTGCTTTCATGCCTTCTAGACTTACTTTCCTCATCTCGTCATTCTTTCCTCACTGATTGAAAAAATACTCATGAGAAATGTGATACACATCAGCCTCTCAGTTTCCCAGCTGTGTCCTCCAAGCTACTCCATCTGTCCATTCTTCAAGCTGTGTCCCCGCAAGACTTCCTAGCTATGAGGACTAGCATAATCTCCCTCTGGTCTCCCAGAACTTCTGCTTCCACTCTTCTAGCACTCAGCAAACTGTTTTAGACTCAGAGTTAAAACCCTCAGACTACACTTCACTTTGTGACCTTGAACCAGTCAATTAACAACTATCTGTTGTTTTGGCTTCCATGTCAATAAAATAGAAGCGTAAGTCACAAGGTTGCTGGTCGAGTTTAAATGAGATGTGTCAAAGCTCCGTGTTCATATAAGGGATCACTGTTTAATATCTAGATCAACATTTAAATCTGCATTTCTTAACTATGTTAAATATTGTGAAGTTCTCCTTTCCAAAGAAACCTGTTGAATATTAAGAGGCCATACTACAAGTGGAAACCACACGAAGCACTGAGAGTCTTTTTTGGGGATGTATGGTGACTCTAGAGGTGGCTTCAGCGGTCCTGAAGCCAGTGGTGGGATTATTCCCATGGAAGACAACAACGACTCTCCCTGTAGTATTGTTTGGACTAATTTTTAGATAGAAGGACATTCTAAAGACTATTCTTACACTGCATTTTCTCTGAAACTAGAATAAGGTAAAACAAACAATGGATTTAAGCAAAGCCTTAAGTGTTAGAAATTTCTTCAGTAACTTCCATCCATCGACCAAGTTTATAATCAGAAATTAACAAGAGCAAGTACTTAAGCCCTTGTGGAAGCAGCGGGTTCTCAAAGGGGGAAGAGGTGGCAGCTTCCTGTGAGCTGGAAGAATGGACTCCTTTCTGCTGAAACTCCCAGAGGAAGTAAGTGGGTCAAACCCTACAACTCTGCTAGGTAATCCATTTGCCTAGAATTTGTCAATAAAATAGATGCTTACATCACAAGGTCACCTGTCAAGTTTAAATGAGATGTGTCAGAGCTCCATGCTCACATAAAGGATTGCTGTTTAATATCTACAGCAATATTCAAATCTGTCTTTCTCAACTTTGTTAAATACGTTGAAGTTCTCCTTTCCAATGAAACCTGTTGAATATAAAGAGGCTGTCCGTAAACCTTCCCTTGGAACGGTAAAGCTACAGGGATGGGAAGGGATGGAGTTTACTTTGAATCTCATCCACAAGGGTCACCATGGCAGCCCAGACCGCGGGGCCCTGGGGACCCCAGACAGTACCCGCTGCCGCACCAGCAACCTGACAGTGTAGCCCTCCCTGCCTTGGAATCCTTCCTTTCCATACCGACCAGGCGGAACTCAGGTTATTATGTGATGCTAGGACGCTTATTCAGTGCCTTTTTATAAAAACACATTTATTAGAGTGATTACTGAAGGGAAAAGAAAAAAAAATCAGAAAGAAAAGAAAAATGGTAGTTTATTCTAATAATGAAATGCTGCTTTCTAGTTTGTAAAGCAACAACCCAAAGTGTGTTTATTAAAAGGATTAGTTGGAGATGTATGGCACATTCTTGCCACCTCCAGCCACCTCCCTGAAGCAGCAGCATTTCCAGGGGCAAGTCCTGGGGTGGAGTGCTCCAGCGGGGGAGGGGCAGGACAGCTGGACTGGGAACAAGGTCACTGTGTTCATCTCTGGGGACTCACAGAAGAATGGAGAATTGACTCTTTCATTCTGGCCTCTGCTCTGCTTTTTGCTGCCCCTGAGCCTCTGCTGTCCCCAAGCGGCCATCTGGACCAGTAGGTGGCTTTGAGTTGCTAGTGTGTAGGTTAAAGTTCTCAGGGGCTTCCTGTTTACAAAGGCTACAGCAGGATTCTTTAACCTTTTGTTTACAAAACGGCCCCTGTGAGGTTGTCAAATGGTCAGGGGTCAGCTGTCTGAGCAGCCACCCAGCTATAAACCCGGCTCCAGCAATGTGTCCACAGGATCTGTGCGGGCTCTGAGCCAGTGTCCCTCGGCCCATTCTCTATCTCACTGAGGCACACAGGCGCTCAGATGCTTTCCTGCTGTTTTGGCTTTGCAGGGGAGCCTGCTAACCTGTAGAGAGATATAAATTTTGCCTTCAACTTGCTCTTGGGTCTGTTACTTGCCATTCAAGCGACTCTGGGTAAACAGAGCTGCTTAGAGCCCTAGCCTTCAACTGTTTAAAATGATAATCAAAATACCAGTCAGGTAAAGCACACACAGAGTTCCACCCATGTCCATCAAAGGTGAAATTGTTAATAATTTGTGAAGAACTTTTATTCATAATTTGCGAATAGTTTTTGAGAAAAAAGTAAAATATTATCTTTTAGCACATTTTCAACCTGAAGAACCACTGCTTTGGGGCCTCTGTATGCTTGAAGAACTGAAGCAGTTGCTCACAGGAATAAATACTTGATGTTTGACAGCCAGAAAGCGAAACTCCTCACACATTCAATGAGATTTTTAGTAGTATTTCCCATGACCTATTTATTATAATCTTATGATAATCTGCGCAACAATGGATGGATATTCATTACTGAGTAGGGAGAATAAAAGTTATTGTGTCTAGTAGTACTTAGGAGAAAAATCTCATGAAAACTTCATGCTATTTTAACAAATATATGTGTTAATTCACAAAAGCAGTTTGCTCTAGGGGAGAGAACTTCCTGTTTCTCACTTCTGAGAAAGTATCAGCAAAGTGATTGATCCCTTACTGCTTTGCACTGGAGAAGCAGGTGTGCCCTGGAAATGGGCAGCAAGACCTCCTCATGAGTAGAAAGCTCAACCTACCCAACAGAGAGGCAGTTCAGATGCGAAGACAGGAAAGCAAAAGGAAAAACAGAGCAAGTACAACACTTCTGTAGAGTTGGGTGGGAAAAGATGGCGGTGGTCAGAGCTGATATGGAATACTGTGAGCGATGCCAAAGTCAATGTCACGGTTGAGACACCCTCCTGATGTCATTGTGACTTAGGGCTGACTTCAGTAAGCAGCACCAGCCCACCAAGTGTGTACTCAATGCTGAGAACCATCCTAGGAAGGCTGGGCTGGGGGACTGGAGGACTGTGGTTCAGCTTCAGGCCTGGGGGTTTCTGCCTGTGTGACCTTGTGCAAGTAACCTTACTTGTCTGGCCTTTAGGAATGTCATTTGTAGCCTGGCACAGTGGCATGTGCCTGTAATCTCAGCAACTCAGGAGGCAGAGGGATGAGGATTGAAATGTTAAGGTCAGTCTCAGCAACATAGCGAGGTCCTAAGCAACTTAGTGAGAACTTAACATAAATGAAATATAAAAAAGACTGTG
Source organism: Aplodontia rufa (assembly GCA_004027875.1). Lineage (NCBI taxonomy): Eukaryota > Metazoa > Chordata > Mammalia > Rodentia > Aplodontiidae > Aplodontia > Aplodontia rufa. The sequence continues at coordinate 7,652 of PVKS010022159.1, read as the reverse complement.
ATATGACTCAGTGGTAATTCAATACTGAATTCAATCCACAGTGCAAACAAAACAAAAACAAAAACAACAACCAAAAAACCCAATACCATTTGTGGCATCTGGTATAGCATACATCAAGACTGACAGTGGACAGTGACGTGATGGTCACAAGACCTCTAGAGTGGGCCCTGCCCTTGAGGAGGGCACAGTTTGGATGAGAGCCATACACAGGACATTCAAGAACAGTCGGTGACGGCTATTTTTTAAGAATACTAAGCGAGTGGGTTGGACCTGGTGGCTTTGAGGTTTCTATGCCTCATCTTCTGAGGAGGGCTCAGCAGCAGAAGTGCTGCAGGGTGAAGGCAGGGAGGCATCAGCCTCTTTTCTCTCTGTCTCGTCTGCAGACAGGAGAACCTGTGGATTCACTGAGCTTCCCCAAGGAAGCACGTGGGGAAGAGGGACAGATTTCAAAGCGAACCAAGCCACAAAGCGTTTTGCATTAAAAAAAAGAAATCTTGCCATTCCTAAAAGAGAAACAGAACATTTAAAACTTTTTAAGCATTTTCATTAAGTCCCGAGTGGTAAATCTCTGAGACTTACTTTATCAACCTGAAAATGCAACTTGTAGCAAATGAAAAGTAAAAACTTAAATTCTAGAAGAACAGAAGAAATGCAGTCTTTTTAAACGAAAGAGCTCTATCAACTCAAATAGGAATTGTCACATGTAATTTTATCAAAATTCACTTGTATTACATGAGTGCTTTATTTTTGAATGTAATTTAAAAGACACCAGAGAGACTGAATCGCATTAAGTCTATCAGCGATTACAGAATCTGAAAATATCAGGCCTGGCCCTCCCTTTCGTCTGTGGGCTGCTTCTGTGGAAAAGCACACACTGGTGCTAATGTTTCTGCAGGGAGACTAAGTTTTGCTGCTTATAACAGAAAACCCAGCGTAATGCTGGCCTAGGCAAGACAGAGGTTTAATTTTTCTACTGCAAAAGAAAGGCTAAGAGGAAGCAGCCTGGCTGTGAGCAAGCCCAAGGGCTCCGGGAAGTTGTAGGAGAACTGGATTTCTACTTTTAACCTGAATTTCCTGCATGGGTCTTCTGCCTCAACATCACTTCATAGCCAAAGGTGGCTGTGGGACCCTCTGCCTTCTCATCCGAGCTGCAGACTAGAGGAAAGGACGCAAGTCCATGAGCTCATCAGCTCTCCCATCCCAAGCTCCAGGGGTGGCTGAGGGGTGGTCCTTAGCAGAGAAGGGGAGAACGGGTGCTCCCACTGAGGTGGGCCTGAATAGGGTTGATGGAGAGGTCACAGGCCCACAGTCTTCACCCGCCTCCTGCTCCTGGTCCAGCCTGGCGGCCCTCCACGTGACCTTCTCTCCTTGTTCAGGATCTGGAAATGTGAACGCCCCCTCTCTGTCCTGCAGCTCCAGTGAGTGAGCCTCTCTGAAGCGTGAGGTGGAAACGAGATGGGGCGGACTTGTGCCCTGGGTAAAGGAATGGCAAGCAGGGTCTGTAGACCTGAGTCTGCCTCTTGCCTGAGACTCTCCTCTCTGCCACTGCCCTCCCTCTCTTGTCAGGCCCTGACCCTGTCCATTCCTAGCTCGCTCAGATGTTTTCAGTTATGGGCCTCATGTGGACACTCCTCAGGCCCTGGACTCATAACTACTGAGTGGTCAGTGATGCCTGGCAGCGTCCAACTGCCTCGTGTGCCTGGGCACTATCTGCGATTTCCTCTCCCCCAGGTTCTACTGCTGCCCTCATTCAGTCTCTTCTTTTATGTCCTGGATGCAGCAGTAGGCTCCAGGCTGGCCTGCCGACCCCAGCCGGACCCCCTAAACCTTAAGAGTGGCTGCCACTCTCCTGGCCTACAGCACACTTGTGGTGAAGTCACTGACCTATTCACCCACATTCAGAGGCTATGGCCACTTAGCAAACACCTGCCACTCCTCTGCCTTCTCCAGGTCTGCCCTGCAATTCAGCTGCAAGTTTGTCACCTACCAAAGACTTCATTCACACAGTTTCTCAGGCTAGAATGCGTTTCTACGATCTCCTCGGTCTTTGAAATCCAGGAGAAATGTTTTAGGAAGCCTTTTTTCAATACTAAAGCCAGGCTCTGGGAGCACTCCAGGGCCACCCCTGGATGTGACTGCAGTCTCTGTAAGAACAGAAGTTCTGTCTGAATTCCTCCCTCCTTTCTTTCTTTCCTCTTTCTCTCTTTCTTTCTTTTCATTTCCAGCTCTATGAATAACAGTGCCTTTTAACCTAGAGGGTGTTTAATAAACATTTTCTAAATGACAATCAAAAGAAAATGAATTAGGAATTTGCACCCTATGTGGGGGAGAGGGGTCTTGGCCTGGTGGGTTTTCCTTGTGTTCTCCATTAACAGATCAAAGTATCACTGATTGAAATGGAGGGAAAGTTTTACCTTTGTGACTTCAACTGGAGGTCACACAACCTCTGGGAGGCAGTGAGTGGGAAAAGAACCAGGGCAGTGTTTACGTGTCTGGCCAGACCACCCTGTGTCCGAGAAAGGTCACATGTCCACCTCACTGCCTGAGAGAAGAAGGGCTGTTCAAATGAAGAAGGGACTGGGCAGTGTGCAGGCTGCGGAAGGACCTCACAGGCAACTGGCATCTCACAGTTCCTCTTCACGGATCTACTTGTGTTTGTTATTTCTTTGAATAAGGTTATTTTGACTTAGAAACCCAAATCTCTGAATTGGATAAGTGCTCAGAAATAAACAAAATAAACTGTTTAGTTGGGATGTGCACTAGAGAACCGAGACACCAGCTGTGCTTCAGATCATGAATCCATGTAGGATCTAGATTGGAAGTCCCAGAGTGAGAAGGCCCATCTGTCTGCTGATCCAGAATGACCAGAAGCAAAGTGGGGTTAGTAAAATGCTGGATCCGTCAGTGGAGACGCTGCCCAGGGCAGTGGAGCTGTCCCTCCTCTCTAATGGGGCTTGCTCAGCCCTCCTTTGGCTCAACGCTCCCGTACATTTCATAGTGTAATGGGCCAGGCTCAGAAAACCCTGGTTCAATTGGCAGCTTACACTCTCTGTGACATGGGGGTTCTTTCTCACTCGCCATTACAACCCTTGCCAGCAGCTTGTCTGATTTTCCAACGCCCAGAGCTTTCAGGCAAGCCATGGGCTACTGGAGCCCCTCGAGCATCCACCACGATGAGGGTAGCATGAAGCCTGGCAGAGTGGGAGGGATGTTCTTTATGCACCCCTCAGACCTCATAGGCAGCCCCTCCCTGCCAGCCACTCCAACCCTTGCATCATCTACAAACTGCTCCCTCCAAAGCACAGCTTAAAGAGAAGTCTCTCTGGCCCCATCCAACCAGATGGCCCCCTAGGAGACCTGGGAGCTGATGGTGCCAGCCAGGTTTCACTCCCCTGCCCCCACCTCCAACCCAGCTATCTCAGAAGGCCAGATCTGAGCTGGGCAGAAAATGCTAATCACATGCTCCTCCCTCGCAAGGTGACAGCAACCATCCCTGACAGGTACAAGTTAGAGGCAGGATGAAAGACTGGGAAAATTCTACCCAGTGAAGAAGGGGGAAATAGGCAGTTCCTAATTGTACAAGCACAGGGGATGTAGCCACATGGCCTTGTAGGAAGTCTGGCAGACCTGGGCTGATAGTTGAGTTCTGCAGAACTTTGGACACTGTTTTGATCTTCACGGGCCTACACTTCCCCCATCTATCAAAACGTAAAAGGAAGCTCCCCGCCTCTGTTTGCTGATAGGAGTAGACCAAGTGACTGAGGTGAAGGGCCTTCTGTAGTAACAGGAGTGACAGGAGCGACAATGCCTGGACGAGGACGGTGGTGCAGCTGCTTCCCACCTTGAACAGAACAGAGAAAGAAACAACGGGCTAATTCCTAAGAGATGATTCTGGAGCATCGTGACTGACAAGCTTTGGAGGATCTGGGGTGCTCCTGTAAGGCTCCTTAAGATAGAGACACTTCCATCAGTCAGCACAGGCTCTGGCACGGATTGCCTGAAGGCCCTGACAGAGGCCAGGTGACATTGGAATGTGCCTTGCTGCACGATTATTATATTTTTTTCTTGATGGAAAAAGAAATAAGAAAAAGAAGAAGATATTCAGTAGATAAAGTATCCATGATCCTATGACCAGGCACCGGGAACCCAAAACTTTAAGTCACACTCAGAATTTCAGAATTTCTCTCTTCTCTCTTCTGTGCTCAGACTGGAATTCAACCTGACCCTGTGTGGTAACCATGGAAGGATATTTGACATAGGAAATCACTTCCAGGTGAATAGAAGTGTTGGAAGAGGCTCCACATTCCTGAATCCTGCGAGTTCTGTTGATTACTGTGGAGTTGTCACCTGAGTCTTAGAGACTGCATGGCACATCCTCAGAGAGCAAAGCTGGCCTGAGTGCTTCCACCCAGCTCCTCCCGAGCACGCGCGAGGTCTTCAGCTCTTCCCCTCCGGGGCTGGACAAGGATCTCCCAGAGTCCATCAAGTGTGGGTGAAGCCTGCTGCTCTGGCAACTGGCAGACACCGCTGAAGCAACAGGCTGGCTTTCAGTGATAAGAAGTGACCTTGAAAGTACTTTCTATCAAAAGGGAAGTGGCTACTAGAGTTACTCCTCCACCAACCCAAAATCAGTGTGCGAGGTGTGGGAGAGCAGAATTACTGACAATTCTAACGGAAGGAAAGGACAACCTGGCACTGGCCAGGAGGCGAGCCTCATGCCTCGGGGGAGAGGCTGGGCCGCTGTCTCCGCCTGCCACCACAGAGAACAGAGGCAGTGACATTGTGTCTCTAAAGGGGATGCAGAATCTTTATCACCAAGGAGCAATGTGCTCCAGTGCTGCCCTGAAGAGGATCAGGGCTAAATGCTTCTAATCTGAGGAGCATCTGCTTCTGGAAACTCCAAAATCACCTGTTATTTTTTACTTTTTTTTCTTATTGGTTCACAAATCAAATAGATGTTTAGAATTGTAAAGAAATTTAGGAAGAATCTAGATGAATCAATTATTTTTAGTTTCAAAATAACTTGCTGTTCTGATGATACTGTAATTATGGAAGAGATGGTAAACAAAGGGACTAAGGAAAACACCAATCATTACTAATTGCCCTCCCCAGAAGCAGCCCCCCTGCCAGTTGCTGTGTCTCCCAATGTGGCATGTTTAAAACACACATCTTATACATAATTAAGACTATACTACCTGTTCTTACAGTAGTTCTTGGTTTATTTTTTACTTAATTTTATATCATGATTTTATTTTTTTTTTAAGAGAGAAGGACAGTGAGCAAGAGATAGAGAAAGAGAGAATCAGTTTTATTTAGTTTTTCATGTGGCTTTCATTGCTCCAACACTTTGTTGTGAACATGGTGCTGGGTTTGAGCCCGTGTCCTTGTGCATGCTGGGCAAGCACCAGAACCGCTGAGCCGCTGCTCCAGCCCTTCATGATGATTTTATCATGTCTTTAAATATTCTCCACTTATATAAATGGCAATATAATCTTCCATCATAGGAATACAACAATTTTATATATAAGTCAAGTGTCAAACATCTTCACATTGGTAGATTTTTAATTTACTTCTGCTTTTTCACTATTATTAAAAACAGAATTAAAAATATCTCAGCACTTGAGCCTTCTTCCATTTTTAGTTCCTTCAATTTCATTCCTAGAACTAAAATGACTAGGTCAAGTTTACGACTGTTTTACAATCTAATTGGCATACAATTCTCTGTTTTGCAAATTAGGGGTTGAGCCCAGAGAAGATGGGACCTCCTGGAACTCACACAGGCCTAGAGCCCGGGCTCCCCTGCAGCCCACTCCCATTCCCAAGCTCGGGCTTGCTGAACTACCGGGCACCCACGTGCGCCAAGACCAGCAAAAGTGGAGGAAGCAAGAAGCTACGAAACCGCGCAGACCCGCTGCATTCTCCCCAGAGAAACCGAATCCGCAGGGTGTCGCAGCACTCTCACACACTCGGTATGTGTGTGCGTGTGCACGTGAGTACTGACCACAATGTCCCTCGACCCGGATCAGAGGCTTTCTCTGGGGCAACTTACTCTTTATCCCGAGGTCTAAGCAAAATATAATTTCTGACAATCGACGTAGCAAAGTCCGTTCTCTTCCCTGTAGATTTGGTTGCTTCCATCTGCAGAACTGTGTGTGAGGTTCAGGTCAGCTTACTCAGGGTGAGGGGTGGGCTGATTATGGTAGGGTTAGCTGCAAGGCTCCAATGCTGGCTACAAACTTGAGGCATTAAATAGCACTTTGTAAATTTTAAGTATGTGCCAAAAGGCAAATGGCCTTGCTCTAAAATGATAACTGTGGCTTAATAAAATGTAGACACTGAGAGCTTCCTGGGATCATAATGAAAGATTCTTCTATACTTGGAAGATGATTTACAATTTGCATACTCACTGGGGCCTTAGCTGAGCAGAAGACCAGGGCAAATAGAGCCCCAACTTGGGGCAGGTCCATTAGCTCTGCTTGACAGGTTGATGGGCTTCTTATTTATTTTGAAACAAAAATAAACCCATGGTGGTCTGTGATGGCAAACCCAACCCCCACCCCAGTCTCTCGGGGAAGCTGGCTTTTCCACGCTCAGGGGGTCTCTTCAGATCAGACACCCCTCAGGCTGCCTGTGGTCAGTGTTCCACCAGGAACTCAAACCCAGGCTCCCAAGAGGGCAGAGACCTTTTCTAGTCTGTGACTCTTCTCGTCACTCCTCTTGCCACTCCAGCTGATGGAGGGCCACAGCTGGGCTGAACAGCCTCACTCCCTCTCCTGACAAGTTGGGAGAAAGTTATTTCATTTTCAGATTAGTTTTCCACTCTTTTGCATTTGAGATGAGTTATAATTGTGCTTTTATTGATACTTTATTGGGAGCAGATAAGAGCCTTTGCTTCAGGGCAGTACTGTGTGATCCTAGGCAAGTTGCTTAACTTCTCTGACCTTCAGTTTTCTCCTCTGTAAAATGGGAACAATAACAACATCCATCTTATTGAATCCGAGATAAATGAAATAAAGCAGATACATTGTCTGGTGCCACCTGACACTCAGCAGCTAGCTGTAACCAGCTGTTGGCATCCTGACCAGTTCTCCTTTGCACAGCCCCCTTTGATTTGCATTTTCCTTTCATCTTGACCACTTGATGTCAAGCTTCTTTATCTTCCTCAAAAATTCTTCCCAGCCAATGCTGCAGGGTGACTATTTTGTCAATCATAGCACTTATTATTGGATGTATTCTTAGCATATCCACCAACATGTTCCACTCTGCACTTAAAAAGTATGGCTGAACCTGCATTTTTTATCTTTTAAAATATCCAAACCAAATTAAACCAACTATCCTATGTTTCACAAAAAAGCAAATCTGGGGCTGGGGGTGTGGCTCAGTGGTGGAGCATTTGCAGAGCCTGTGAAGGTCCTGGGTTCCAACCCAACACTGAAGAAGGGGGGAAGGGGCACGTCTGATAATTTGAGAATTTTACTATAGAGGTGAAATCCCTTAGCTTCTTTGGTTCGTTTGATGTTTGACATTTAGCAGTTAAGTTATAAAGTAACATGAGATTACCTGATATACACAGGCTTCAAATGTAAGGAATGGGAGAATGAGAGGAGAAACACAAAGAAAGATTTAAGTGCCAGAAAAAAAAAAAAAAAAAA
>PVKS010022158.1:0-34140 GCA_004027875.1 Aplodontia rufa | reverse complement strand
GGCCTGGGCATCTGGGGCTGATGGCTTAATGCATTTATTTAGAAGACGCTGCTGGGGTCCTATAGCAGGGAGGCAGAGTTTCCCTCCTTGTTTTTTCCAAAGCACCTTGAGAAATCAAAGTTTATAACATCTATATGTTGATCTGGGAAAAGGGGGTGCTGCTCGTCCATCTTAGCAAGATTTCCATAGGGGCTGGGGGTGCGACTCAGTGCTTAGCATACGAACGGCCTTGGGTTCGATCCCCAGCACCAAGGGGGAAAACAGAAAAAAGAGTCCACAAAACTGGCTAAAAAACAATCGTAAATCCAAATAACATTCAAGCAGGAAAGGATCAGCTTCAGCGATCTAGAGAGCGGAGTGCACCCCGGGGGAGGGCCTGATTGGGTGGGATGTGGGGGGTCAGACTAGGACCCCCCTCCCAGAATCTGCAGGGCTGGGCTTACCTCTGGGTACTGTTCCTCCCAGAAGGGTCAGGTGTCCTAGATGGTCCCAAGGTCTTGCATCCAATTGCAGTTTCCATCACCCCTGGCTGTCTCCACACCCAGCTGTGTTGTGCCCCTCTGATTGTGGGGAGTGGGCATGGAAGAGGGAGGGTGGGCAAACGATTCTGAGTATGTGTTTCACATCTTTTCATGTAAATCTCACTTCCATTATTTCCAGGGTACTAAGCCTCAGAGAGGTTCAGTTACTTGCCTAAGGTCAACAGCTTGGAGTCAGAGCTGGGAAGTTTGTCTGACCTGGGGGCCTCACTTCCTGTCCTTGACTCTTTGGCCTCTTTATGCAGCTGGTGGCAGGTCCTGCTGCTCAGGGTCACTAAGGAGGGCAGGCCTGCATGGGGCCAACCTGGGACTGACCTCACACTCTCTTTTTCACACCTGGGGGCTGCACGGAGAGCAGCCAGCAGAAAGCTTTCATCTCTGTTTCCCCGGATGCTGGCTGACACCTCTGATTTCTACCACCGTCACAGTGTTTCTGAGTCCAGCAGGGTATGTACAAGGAAGCTCACTCTTCTCCTGGAATAATTCCTCATCTTGGTATTTCCATTAGCTGACCCTGTTTGAGCCTATTCCGTGCTGAGCTGTTTGAATTCCCAGATTGGAAATCCCCAGGCTTCCAGCCTTTGGATGTGGGGGTGCTGCCAGCAGATGTGTGGGTGTGTGGCAGGGGAAGGGGGCTAGGCACAGAAACCAGGGAGCGTTTCTTTCGTTTCTGCTGAATCCAGCGGTGGGCTCTGCAGGGCTGTTGGGCGGGGAGTGGCAGGGCTGCTGGGACCCACAGCTGGGGAGGGGCTGGCATTCCAGGAAGGCAGAGCCACTGGCAGGAATGGGGAGGGCACTCCAGAAAACTTGGCCCCTTCTAGACCAGGCCTTGGACTAGGGCGCAGAGTAAGGCTGAGGACCCCGATGTTCCACAGGTTGAGGGTCTTCAGGAGACTGAGTGGACGAGCATTACGGTTTGGATTCCTTTTCCTTTTTTCAGTACTGTGGATCAAACCCAGGCCTTGCTAGGCAAGTGCTCTACCCCGAAGCGACTTGCCCTGTCCTTCTTATTTTATTTTGAGACAGGTTCTTGCTAAGTTGCCTAGGCAGACCTTGAGCTTGTGATCCTCCTGCCTCAGCCTCCCAAGTTGCTGGGATTACAGGTATGGGGCCATCAGGGCCCTTCACCCAGGTTAGGAAATTTCCTTTTCCTTTTCCTTTCCTTCTTTTCTTCCTCTTGGTCTTCTTTGATTTTACTCACTTTTTTTTTTAAAATAATCTTTTTTTTTTTTTTTAAAGAGAGAGGGACAGTAAGAGAGAGAGAGAGAGAGAGAATTAATTTTATTTAGTTTTTCACATTTCTCTCATTGCTCCACACTTTGTTGTGTACATGGTGCTGGGGTTTGAACTTGTGTTCTGGCGCATGCCAAGCAAGCACCGTAACCACAAAGCCACCACTCCAGCCCCTTACTCACTTATTTTTGAGGCAGGTCTCACCATGTTGCCCATCTGGACCTCCAGGTGAGTGCACGATACCTGGTTTTATGGTTTGGATATCAAGTGTCACCCAAAGACTCACAAGTTGAAGGCTTGGTCCCAGCAGCTGGTTCCCTTGGGAGCTGGCAGAACCTGTAAGAGATGGCCTTGTAAAGAAAGGAAGGAAGTTGGGTTCCTGGGATATTGGGGCCCTGGCCCTCCCCACCCCGTTTCTGCTTGAGCAGCTTTGCTCCCTCATGTTCTCCCCACTGGAATGTTCAGCCTCTCCCCAGGCCCAAGGTGATGGGCTGAGTGACAAGGGACCTCTACAACAGTGAACAGAAACAAACCTTTCTGCTAAACAGTTGTTGATCACAGGCATTTTGTTACAGTGATGGAGAGCTGACTGGAACAACCAGCCTGCAGCTGGAACACAGGGACTTCGTCTTCTTGGAACTGGGGATTGAATCTAGAGGTGCTTTACCACTGAGCCACATCCCCAGCCCTTTATTTTTTTATTTTGAGACAGGGTCTTGCCAAGTTGCTGAGTCTGGCCTCAAACTTGCAATCCTCCTGCCTCAGCCTCCCAAGTTACTTACTTGAGCTCCAATCCTTGTTCCACCACTAGCTGGCTGGGCTGTCTTGTGAGCTGCTTCTCCTTCCCTAGTCTCAACTTCCTTGGCTGTGAGGTGGGGCAAAGCATGGATACCATCTGCCTCCCAGCATTATGGAAATTGGCTGAGGTGAAGGGCCTGGCCTCTACTGCACAGGTGCTAGGGCAATCAACTCTCCCCTCTTTGCCTGGGAACTTTTCTGGTTTAACCATTGAAAATATAACATCCCAAGAAACTCCGGTGTTCTGGAAAAACTGGGATGGTGCCCAGTATGGTGGTGCACACCTGTAATCCCAGTGACTGGGAGGACTGAGGCAGGAGGATCTCAAGTTCAAAGTCAACGTGGACAATTTAGACCCTGTCTCGAAACAAAAAATAAAAAGGGCTAGGGATGTATAGCTCAGCGGTAGACCCCCTCGGGATTTAATCCCCAATCCTGAAAACAAACAACCGTGGTGGCCTGATTATCCTGGCTGCGGTCTTCAGGTGCCTTGTTGTACAAAAGGTCACATCAGTGTCCTGGAGAAGGCCAACAGCCTTGCAGAGATTTCTGCCGAGTCCTGTAGCTCTTTGCACCACTTCTGGCTCTGAGGCTAGCTTTGTCTCAGCTAACGCTGTGCTGTGGGGTGGACAGAAGGGTCCACGGAATCAGACACAGATGCGTCATCCACCCCTTCTTCCCTCAAATCCATTTCCACAAAGCATCAGGGCCTGGAGAGACATGGCGGGCGTTCAGGGTGAGATGAGGACACGTTGACATCTCAGCGTAGAAATGCTGTCACATGGAACATGACCCACGAGTCCTTCAGCCACCCCCAGGGGTGTTGTGGAGGGCGGCACCGGGGCTTCATTCAGAGCTCCCCACCTCTCTTTCTTTCCTCTAAATGCTGCTGTCTTGTGGCCCTGTTGAAATGTGCCTGGGCTCATTCTTACAGTCCGCCTTTTTTTTTTTTTCAAATACCAGGGATTGAACCCAGGGCTGCTTAACCACTGAGCCATAGCCCCAGCCCTTTGTATTTTTTATTTCAGACAGGGTCTCATTAAGTTGCTTAGAGCCTTGTTAAGTTGCTAAGGCTGACTTTGAACTTGTGATCCTCCTACCTTAGCCTCCAAAGCCAGTGGGGCCATGGGCATGGACCACTGTGCCTGGTTTACAGTCAGCCTTCCAGTGTTCTCCTGGAGCTGGGTGTGGTAGTGCACTCCTGAGTCCTGGCTCTGTGCGAGGCTCAGGCAGGAGGGTTTCTTAAGCCCAAGAGTTTGAGGACAGCCTGATTTTAGTCAGCTTTTTTTTGCTGCTGTAACTGAAGGCCCTGCCAAGAAAAATTTTAGGGGGAAAAGCTTATTCAGGGGCTCAGGGTTTCAGAGGTCTTAGTCCATAGGTGGCCAGCGCCATTCCTTGGGTCTGGAGGTGAGGCAGAAGGCCTGGCTCCAGGGAGCAGAGACAGACTCCCTGCCAGATACAGAACGTACCTGCTGATGCTCATCCAGTCGCACCCTGCCAGCCTCATCGCCAGCCAACCCCGCCAGCGCACTAACCCACGGCTTGGGCTCAGGCTCTAATAACCCAGCCATCTCAGCTCAGTTCTCCCGATTGCCTCACGTGAGCTTTTGGGGGACACCTTTCAATCAAACCACAACAGACCCTGTCTCTGGAAAAAGTTTATTTTCCTGAGCAGTTTCCTCCTCAAGAGGAAATGTGGTGTCATTGTGTTACGTTACCTGTCGAGACATGGAAGGCCCTAAGTGTTGGGAAAAGCTACCTTTGTGCTCCATTCTGGACTCTTTCAGAGGTAGACGGTTCTGGGCCCTCCTTAGCAGGCTGACTGATGTCTTTGGGCTGGGGTGGTGGCCTTGTCCTGAGCTCCAGGCCTGCTCTCACTGCACAGCTAGGGGTGAGATACTACTAAGTTACAGACCTCCAGGGCCAGGAAACCCTGGAGCGCAGGTGGCTCACCTTTTTAAATGGCAGGGAAGCTGCTCTCCTTAGATGTGTGAGTCAGAACGGCGTATCTGAATGATTTCTTTGAAAGTACTCTGCGTGAGTGCGTTCACGTGCAGATCTGCATACAGGCCTAGGGTTAATGCCTCAGGAGTTCAACCCCTCCAGGGTTGCTCATTAACTTAAGGAATGCTGCCCTGGTTTCGACTGGGAGAATCTGTGGGGTTTAAGGTGGGCAGGAGGCATTATGCAAACTCTGGTGGGCTGGGGAGGCAGCGCAAGGGAGCGGGGATCCCAACACAGGCCCCCCACTGGGGGCCCCTCAGCTGCCGGTGTGTCGCCCTGGGTGGGCTCTGGCTGGGCTGTGGGTGGGTTGCCAACAGGCACGCAGGCCAGATCTGCAACTCTCCTCCCTAGGCAGTGGCTGCTTTAGAGACCTGGCCTAGGCCCCACTGGCTCCTTCATGGCCTGCTGTTTTGTGGGAAGTGTCTGATGGCTTTTCCCTAGGGATGGAGAACAGTTCGGCCATGGCCCTGGGAGAGTTTCCATCTGATAGTCCCTCAGTGCCTGCATGCATCCGTCTGCCTCTTCAAGGGGACAGCATTCGTCCCTGTCCGTTTTCTCAGAAGTCCTTTGGTACACTGATCCGCGGAGACTCTCCATTCTCCAGTCTTTCCATCCCTCTGCCCAGGGCTCCAACAGTGCACCCTTCCACTCACCCACTCATCTGTCTTCCCTTCCACCCATCAGCCAGCCAGCCAGAAATACTTCTTGACAGCTAACCAGGGCTCCAAGACCGACAAGACAAGCTTCTGTGTTTAACATGGCGTTGCCCCACCACATCCGGAAGCACAGCCCAGGCAGGGGGCATGGGGTGATCTGTGGAGGCCCTGCTTGGGTCCAGTGTGAGTTCCTTTTCCCCTGACGGAGCCTGGGCGAGAGGGAGGCGGGAGGGATGAAGGGAGAGAGGAGAGGCTGCATTTGTCCGCTGCTCAGCAGGTATAGTCACACTTAAAATGTCCCCAAAGAGTGTCTGCGGAGATGCAGGGGGTGAGCGCACTGAACTATTTCTCCAGTAATTGGCACTGAAGAAGCTGCAGCCGTCCTGGGGTCTGCGTCAAAGGGCTCAGCGCTTGGCCTGTCTTGGTGAAGATGAGGGGAGTTTGTGGGAGCTCCTGCCTCCTCTCCCTGCTTCCACCTGCTCTCTGGCCCCTCCCGGCAGTGCAGAGTAGGGGTGGGGAGGGGTCTGTGCGACCTCTGCTTTCTGCAGCCTGGGGTAGGGCTGCCGCTCACAGGCGGGCATGACGTCGCAGGGCCTGCAGAGCCCCGAGGGCAAGGGAGGAGGGAAGGAGATGGAGGCCCTTCTCTGCAGGGGACCTCAGGATGCAGCCTCTGCCAATGCGCTATCTACAGCCCCTGGCAGGGTCCTGCTCCCCACGTGGTCTGGCAAGGCCAGTGCCAAGCGTCTCTTTGGTCTCATCCCTGGCTTGTGCAGAAGAGCCATAGCTGGTGCTCAGGTGAGCAGAGTGGTCACCTGGTCATCCTAGTTTATAGACGGTTGAATCTTCCTGTGTCCGTTTGTACCAACCGGTGCACGAGCGTGTGCATGCGTGCGGTGACCATCTCCTTGGGCTCTTCCCATTGCATTTCTGGCTGTTACCTGGGCACCTCTCCAGCACCTGGGTCCTCTGTCTGCTCACCTCATGCTCGCAGCTTCTGCCACAGCAGCAGAGGGCAGGGCGGGGGCAGCGTGGGGCGGAGGATGCACCCAGCACAGTCTCTGTCCTTCCTGCAGTGGAGCCCAATTGTAGGAGAGAAAACTTATCTTTTCCTTCCACCCATCCCAGGTTCACTGGCTGGGGCCCCTGCGACGAAAGGCAGGTTAACAAGAGTGAGCGTATACATTTATTTAATATGAGATTTATGCGACACTGGAACCTTCACAGAAAATGAAGACCTGCAGAGACCTAAGTGCTTCTTAGAGCAGGTTTGATGGAAAATGGATTGTTCTGGAGCCAAATGATAAGACCAAGGGGGAGGAGCTAACGTGGGGAAACGCAGCAAGCCTGTCGCCCCGATTCCCTCCGTTCTGTCGTTCTGTCGTTCTGTCGTGGGTGATAGATAAGGACGCTCCTTTCCTCTGGGCGAATGGAGGTTGCCTCTCACTGAGGGCCTTTTGACCTGCTTCAGGGAAAGATCAAGTGACCCTTCCGCATGTGCTGTTCCTCAGATTCCATCAGCTTCCAATGTTCACCATACCAAGGCGCCATATTTTGGGTGGCTTGATACCCCAGTAGGGATGTCAGAGGGGAGCCCCTAGGTTGGCAGCAGGGAGTGCTCCTGACCTCCCTCTGGATCTTCCCATCAACTGTCCTTGCCCCAGAACCTTTGGGGAACAGAATTAGAAAACCATTTGGTTCAGTTCTCTCTCTCTCTTTGTTTTTATAATGAACTTTTTTTTTTTTTTAAAGATAGAGAGGGACAGAGAGAGACTCAATTTTATTTATTTTTTTCCATCTGGTCCTTGTTTCTCTAACACCTAGTTGTGCATGTGGCGCTGGGTTTGAACCCAGGTCTTTGAGCATGCCAGGCAAGCGCTCCAACCGCTGAGCCTCTGCTCCAGCCCCAGTTCGGCTCTCTCTTGCAGATGGGGAGGGGGCAAAAACATACAGGGCTAGCAGAAGGTCCAGGTCAAGGACTTGCGTCCCCAGACACAGAGCTTCTTGTCACTATCCTGGACTGCCCCTCGGCAGAGGGTTTTGGGACTTACTGCATCAAGCCTTAATCAGGTCCCAGAGAGACCAGCCAGGCCAGTTAGGACCAGTCTATAATGAGCAGGACCCAGGGTCACATGAAGATGAGCGATCCCATATTCAAAATTGTTAAGCATGTCTAGGTCTTGAGAGCAATGCACGGGGCTCTGGGTGCCCAGGCAGCCAGCCAAGGCCAGAGAGCAGCCAAGGCTCCCTGGTGGTCACCTGTTCCCTGTACACATGGGCGGGTGGCGGGCAGGTGCTGGGGCTAGTGAGGAGACTCAGGAGGACAGTACCTGCTTTAAAGGACAAGTCAGACTCTCATGTGCGGCTGGTGGTGTGTATAATGTACACCCACTGCGGAAAACAGCATGGTGGTCCTTGAAAAATTAAACTTCGAAGAGCCAGGCACAGTGGTGACCACCTGTTCTCTCAGCTACGTGGGAGGCTGAGGCAGGAGGATCGTTGATTCAAGGCTGTATTGTACAACGTAGTGAAACCCCATCTCAAAAAAAATTTTTTTTTTTAAATACAGAACTATCATTTGATCCAGCAATTCCACTCCTAGTTTATACTCAAAGAATTGAAAGCAGGGACTTGAACAGATATTTATACATCTGTGTTCATAGCAGCACTATTCCAAACAGACAGACGGTAGAAAGAAATCAAACATTCATAGGTAGATAGATGACTGGATAAACAGAATTCATCCACACCTACAAAATGTGTATCCCTACAGTGGCATGTCATTCAGCCGTACACTGGAATGCATTCTGACACATGCTGCAACATGGATGGACTTTGAAAACACTTTCCCAAGTGAAATAAGCCAGATACGAATGGACAAATGTGATATGAGGAGCTTAGAGTAGTCAGAATAAAGAGACTCCCAATGATGCAGGAGGCCGAAGCAGGAGGATTGCAAGTTTGAGGCCGACCTCAGCAATCTATCGAGGCCCTAAGCAATGTAGCAAGACCCTGTCTCAAAATATAAGATAAAAGGGCTGGGGATGTGGCTCAGTGGTTGAGTGCCTCTGGGTTCAATCCCTGGTAGCAAAAATAGAAGAAGAAGGAAACAAGCGGCATGGTGGTTGCAGGATGGGAGAGGAAATGGGGAGTTATTATTATTTAATGGCTATAGAGATTCAGTTTGGGATGATGGAAATTTTCTGGAAATGTGGTTATGGTTACACAATATTGGGAATGTACTTAATGCAACTGAACCATGCACTTAAATATGGTTAAAATGGCAAATGATACATAATTTCATCACCAATTAAGAAGAAAAAAAAAGCTGCCCTTGGGATGATGGGACGGTCATGGGAGTTCCTGAGATGAGCAAGGGGCCTGTCACACTGCAGCACCCGCCTCCTGGAAGGTAGATGCCGCTTCTGTGGTCCGGCTCCCATAGCCCTCTTGGAGATGCAGCTCAGTAGGAAGGCCCTGGGCTCCAAAGGCCCTGAGAGACTGCTCAATTATTGGAAGCTTTTAGAAGCCCTCTCAGCCAAATCTACCCCTGCACCTGTGCACACAGGGCTGGAAAGGACAGCTGCTTCCCTGAACCCACCTCCAGGTCCCATGAAGGAAGATTGACGTCAGCACCTGGGGCTCTCAGCCACCTTGGGACATGTAACAGTTTCCAAGAAAAACCTCAGTGTGGTGACTGGGCTTTGTTCTCATTTGTCACATCAGCAGTAGGAAATGCCCCAGTGGGACAAGGGGCTGATTTCCCCCCTTTCCACCGGGAAGTTTCTATCTGTGCTGCTGGTACAGCTCAGTAACTCTGCCCTGAGTATTCTGGTTTGTTCTCTCTTGCGAATCCCAACCCCACCCTCAGCCTCCAGGGCACAGGCGTGGGCATCTGATTCCCTGGGTGCAAAGGCGGGTTCTTTTGAGCTCTCTGGGCCTCAGTTTCCTGCTCTGTCCAATGGGAAAGGTAGGTGGGTGAGGTTTCCCCAAAGCCTGCAGCAGGTGTCTGGCTGCGGTGGTTGTTATCTTCCCTTTACAGAAAAATGCTTCCTCTCTCCCTGGCCTTGGCTCAGTGGAATCCAGGGCTCTGTTTGTTGTCAGCAAACAAAGCCCAGTTGCAAGGAGGTGGGGGTGGCTCTGGAGGCAGGGAGGGCGCTGCCTCTGCGAGTCCTCCTGGGCCTCCCTCCCCGGCTGGCCAGCTTCTCTCTCCGCAGAATGCAGCAATGACAGTTCACAGGAGAGGCAGGGACAGACAGCACAGGCTTCCGGAATCCGGAGATGCAACACCAGAAAGCCGGCCTTTTCCCGTTAGGGGAAGACGCCAGCCCTCAGATTTGGGGGTGGAAATGGCTCTAACGTGCCATTTCTGGGATGTGAATCGTGTGGCTGCAGCACATCTGTCTGTCCTGCTGCAGGTCACCTTCCTTCCGAAGGGTCATCTGGAGACAGGGGATCACCACTTAGCCTGTGGGGACTGCGTTTTTTCCGCCAGCCAGCCCAGTCTCCATCATCTCCCCTGCATGCCCTGCCCATGTCAATGTCTCAGCTGGTGCGGGATGGGGGACACTGGCCCTAGAGCGTGCAGGTGACCCCAGCTGGTTCCACAGGTGGTGTGGGATGGGGGACGCTGGCCCTAGAGCGTGCAGGTGACCCCAGCTGGTTCCACTGTACCAGTGGCTCTGGGGAGCCTAAGTGCCACCTGGGAACTTCAAAATGCACCTTCTCAGCCCAGCCCTCGCACCCCAAGCCTGGGAGTGGGGTGGGCCAGTGAGCTGTGTTCACAGTCTGCTGGGTGCCTCAGAGGGAAGGCAGGGGTCGTCGCTGTCTTCTGCACCATCTAGCTGAGCCCCAGCCCATCACCCGGCACGGCCCCCAGCAGTGGCCTCGTAACCAGTGACTTATGAATGAGTGCCAACGTGCGTGGTTCTCAGGCCCCAAACGGCAAAGCAGGGACAGTCACTGTGCTCTCTCCTTATGTCATCCAAGAACAATTCCCAAGGTAGATGACATTTGAATCCTACAGGAGAAATAACACAGAGCCACTGATGGGCTGGTCACAGTAGCGTGGCAGGACTTTTACGTGGGTTTTCAAGTTTTTTATTTCCCCCCAGTATTGGGTATTAAACCCGCACCAGCCCTTCTTATTTTTTATTTTGAGACAGGGTCTTGCTAAGTTGCCCAGGCTCTGCTGGAACTTGTGATCCTCCTGCCTCAGCCTCCAGAGTGAGTCACTGGAGGCCTTTGTGTTTTAAATGTTCACAATAATCCCATGAAGAAAGTGTTATTCCCAGTTTACAGATGGGGAAACTGAGGCACGAAGGAGCATCCATAATTTGAGGTACGAAGTAGAGGAGTTGGGACTGGAAAGCAGGTGTCTGAAGTTCTTGAGTGTTCACCTGCTACCTCTTTCAGGGACTGTTTGGATTGGCTGGTATTTGGGACACATCAGGTCACTTTCTGTGAGGATTTTTACTGACATCACAGAACAGCCTCTGCCTCCCACCAGGAAAGGCTCAGTTCTTGGGATTCAGCACTTTTTATAAAGAAAGAACTTCTTGGCTCTCAGACCAGCCTCCAAAGAACATTTGACTCCTAAGCCCCCAGGGGAGGGTCTAGATTCCACGTTCACCCTAAAGCTGAGACTTCCTGGTTTGATTTGTGATGAACCTGTTCCTAGGAAATGAATTTGGGATTCACCCTAGGGCTGCAGAGAGGGGTCCCTGTCCTGGGCTAATTCTGGCTCAGGTGTGGAGGCTGAACGCAGAGGTTCATGCTGCATGGAGTCTGAGAGGCATTTGGTCCCTCACAGAGACACAGGGTGAGCACCGTAGCTTAGAAATGGAGGTGACAGCCACTTGCAGGCCAGGCACTTCCCAGGTGGGCTGTGTGGATACAGGAACTCTTGGACTTTTGATGGGGCTTCATCCCTATAAACCATGCCGACTTGAGAAGATGCTAAGGTAAAAATGCATGGAATAGACCTGACCTCCTGGACATCGTAGCTTGGCAACACAGCACATGGCGGGGTGTGCGGTTTCCCCTCGCGATTGTGGGCTGCCGGGAGCTACAGCTCACCGCGGCTGCGCAACCCGACGGCCCGGGCAAAGAGCAAAATCAAAAATCAGAGGCACGGTTTCTACTGAATGTGCAATAGAATGTATCGCTGCCAAAACTTTGCAAGTTGAACCATCCTAAGTCCAGGAGGCCTGTATCAGTACCTGCAGGGCAGCCCATCGGCTGAGATTTTTCTTTTTGAGACGAGAGAGAGAGAGAGAGAGAGAGAGAGAGATAGAGAGGAAATCAAGTTTGTTTTTTCATCTGGCCTTTGTTGTTGAGACACTTAGTTGTGTATATGGTTCGAACCCGGGGTCACCACCCCCCAGCCCCTGTTCTGCATTTTCCCTGTGTGGCCTGAGCTCCCTGCTTCCCTGCCTCACTCACCTACTACAGTCTCGGGGCTCTTGCTGCCTCCATCCTGCCCTGTGGGTTTGTCAGGACTTGAGTATGTATTTTTCCACTAAATTGTTTCCTTGTTATAAATGTAGTTCATAGTTTACAAAGGGGAACTGTCCTACCACGTTAAACGGAGTGGCAATCCCCTGCCTACTTCAAAGTAGGCAGCCCTGAGAACCCTTCCGGTTCCTTGGCACCTACATCTCGTGCTGAGTCTACTTCTTGACTTTTCAATTTTATATGATTATAAAATATAATGGGACTTGACTCTGAGGGACACTCTACTCAGCACATTTTTTTTGTTTTTGTTTTTTTTTTTGTGTGTGTATCCTGGTCTATCTCCTCTGTCCTGTGCTCCAATCTGGCTACATTGCACATTTTCACTATCACCCTGGGCATTCCCTGCCTCTCTCCTGTGTCCTCCTCGTCCTCTTTCTTGGTTTTCTCCTGCGTCTGGCTGGAGCACATCCTGCGGTAGCTGACTGAGAAATAGGACGCGAAAGGTGAAAACATTGGAGAATTCTCGTATCTGACGGCTGGGGGTGTAGCTCAGTGGCAGAGCGCTTGCCTCGCATGTGTGAAGGCCCTGGGTTTGATCTTTAGCACTGCATAAAAACAAAACAAAACAAAAAAAAGGTATTCTGTTCACTAAAAAGTCATATATCTGAAAGTACCTTCATTTTCCCTTCACGCTTCACTAATGTTTGGTTGAATATAAAAGTCTAGACTAGAAATAATTTTCCCTCTGAATTCAGAAGGTAGTGCTTTACTATCTCTGGCTTCAACTTTTGAGAATTTCAAGGCCATTTTAATTCCTGATCTTTTGTATGTACGTGACCTATTTTTTTTCTCTTTTAGGATCTTTCCTGTTTATCCTGATATCCTGAAATTTCATCATAAGAAGGCTTGAGTCTTCATGATTCAATCTTGGACCCGAAGGGAACAGGACAGGATTAAGATCACAATGTACCTGCCACTAGAGAACAGCACACGCAGAGCCCACGGAGGGGGCAGACTCCTATAGAGACCTGAAAGTGAACTCTAGGAAGGTTGTAGCATGGATTCAATACCAGTCACTTTCAAGCATGCAGGAATTTTATTATTATTTTTTCCTCTAATGTTACTGGTTAGGTGGAACGGATGTGGTAAAAGCAAGATTTGTCATTATTCAAACCAATATATATTATGCAGGCCTTTATTCAGAACCCAAGATACAGAAACAACCGGTCTACTGACAGATGAACAGATAAAGCAAATGCAATATATACACATATTGGAATATTATACAGCCTTAAAAAATCTTGCAACAATATGAATGAACCTCAAGGACATTGTGCTAAGTGAAATAAGCCAGTCACAGGACAAATACTGTGTGACTCCGCTTATGTGAGGTCTCTAAGTAAACTCATAAAACCAGAAAGTAGCATGGTGGCTTCAAGGGGCTGCAGGGGGGAAGAGGCAGTGGGAAATTAATGTTCAATGGGTAAAAAGTTTCAGTTATACAAGATGAATAGTTGCTAGAGATCTTCTCTACTACACTGTGTCTATATATTTCACAATATCATGCAATTAAAGGTTTGTTATAATGATGAAAAAGGCTTGATATGGTTCCTAAAATTTCTTATTTTGAAAGATCTTAGATGTATAAAAATAATGCAAATATAATATGTAATGTATAATATATATTTACATATAAAATAAAATATTACAAACTTATGTCCCCATCATCAAGTTTAATTTTCTTTTTTAATTTTTCTGTACTGGGGATTGAACCCAGAGATGGTTTACTACTGAGTCACATCTTCAGCCCTTTTTCATGTTGAGTCAGGGTCTCGCTAAGTTGCTTAGGGCCTCACTTAGCTGCTGAGGCTGGCCTGAAACTTGTGATCCTCCTGCCTCAGGAGGACGTGAGTTCGAACCCCAGCACCATGCACACAACGAAGTGTCAGAGCAACATAAAGCTAAATAAAATGGATTCTTTTTTTTCTCTCTCGCTATCCTGCTCTCTTTAAACATAAAAATTGTACATATTCATGGGGTACTTTATTTTGATTTGTGTATACAGATTGTCATGTTTAAATCAGGTTGAATACATCTCCTCAAATATTTATCATTTCTTTATGGTGAAAACATTCAAAACTCTTTTTTCCAGCCTTCCCTTTTTTATGGTACAGGGAATTGAACTCAAGGACACTCTACCACTGAGCTGATCCCCATCTCTTTTATTTATTTATTTATTTTTTAAAAAAATTTTTCAGGGCTGAGGACCGAACTCGGATCCTTAACGCGTGCTAGGCAAGCGCTCTGCCACTGAGCTAAATCCCCAACCCCCCATGTCTCTTATTTTATTTGGAGACAGGGTCTTCCTAAGTTGCTGAGGCTGGTCTTGAACTTGTGATCTTCCTGCATCAGTCTCTTGAGTTGCTGAGATTACAGGTGTGCTCCACCATGCCTGGCTTCTTCCAGCTTTTAAAATATACAATACAGGGCTGAGCAGCGGCTCAGCGGTTACGGCACTTGCCCGGCATGCGCAAGTACACAGGTTCAAACCCCAGCACCCACGTACACAACTAAGCGTCGGAGCAATGAAAGCCACGTGAAAAACTCAATAAAAATTGATTCTCCTTCTCTCTCTCGCTGTCCTTCTCTCTTTAAAAAAATAAAATTTACATTACTGTTATCTCAAGTCACCCTACTGTGCAGTAGAAACCTAGACCTTCTTGCTCCTGTTAGTACCCATCTACAAAATATTCTTGTCTCATCTTCAATAATTTTATCTCCTCTGCCTTCTCTTTCTCTGTTTCAAGTTCCTATTACTTGTAAGTTGAAACTTCTGTATCGATCGTAGCTTTCTTGTTGTACATTGTTCTTGATTTTTTTTTTCTTCTTGCTCTCAATGCCAAGATATTTTATAACTTTCTGAAACTCAGGCCAGTCCAGCAGACCTTTCCTTTTTGATATCTCTTTGTTTGTGTTATTTTTACCTTTTGGGAGATTTTCTTTGTTCTCATCTTCCACTCCTCTCACACATTTTGAAATTTCTGCTCTCAGCTGGGCGCAGTGGTGCATGACTGTAATCCCAGTCACTTGGGAGGCTGAGGCAGGAGGATTGCAAATTTGAGGCTAGCCTCAGCAACTTAGTGAGGCCCTGTTTCAAAATAAAACAAAAAGGGCTAGGGATATAGCTCAGTGGTACAGCACCCCTGTGTTCCGTCCCTAGTACCAGAAACAACAACAAAAACATGCCATTTTGCTCTTAATTTTCAAGAGCATTAACACTTCCTTTAAAAAAAAAAAAATAGTCTGTTTGTTTCATGGATGCAATAGCTTCAGAGGACCCTCCTGACTCCTGTGCGTCCGAAGCTCTGTTTTCAGTTACTGGATTCAGTGACTGTTGGGTGACCCTGGCTGTTGGCGCTTTGGGTGAAGCATGGCAAATCTGATGGGCAGCTCTGCACCCGTGGGCAGGGACCCCAGTGTCAGGATGGGTCCATGTGTCCTTAGATCCCAGAGAGAGTCAGTAATGTCCTGCCGTGGGTGGATGGGGAGTGGGTTTTGGGACTGAAGGTTTCCCACTGACTGTTCCCATCTGAGTGAGGCACCTCTCTCCAGCCTCTGGCTCCCTAATCCAGAGCTCTTGCAGTTTAACTTGGGCCAGCAGGAAACCCATCCTCTGCCAGGGTTAGGGAAGGGCAGTCACTTGGCAGCGTGTGCCACCTCTTTTTCTTTCTTTTTTTTTTTTGCATTGCTGGGGATGGAACCCAGGGCCTCCCTCCCACATGTTCTATCATTAAACTGTACCTCAACCCCTTAGCCACTTCCTTCAACCTATATCTGCTTTTCTTTGGGTACTGGGGGATTGAACCCAGGGATACGTCACTACTGAGCCACATCCCCAGCCCAGTTTATATTTTGAGACAGGGTCTAAGTTTCTTGGAGCTTTGCTAAGTTGCTGAGGCTGGCCTTTAACTGATGATCTTCCTGCCTCAGCCTCCTGAGCTGCTGGGATTACAGGTGTGAGCTACTGTGCCTGGCCCAACCAATATCCTTTTCAGACCCATCATGAACATCCACCCGAGGGACACCTAGTCTCTCCAAGTTATGAGGATTCTGCAGAGCAAGAGGGCTTATTCATGGTGGGCTTCCTCCCTTGCAGGCGTTTTGGGATTAGGAAAGCTGACTCTAAGCAAATCACAGTGCCCTGTCTTCCAAAGCTTTTCATATCTAGTCCTCTCTCATCTTCTCTCCTATGCCTTTACTCTTTTGTGGTTTATGCCATTTTCATTGCTTTATGCCATTGTGGTGGGAATCTGGGCAACAGAAGTCTTTGTCCATTAAAATAATCTTTTTTACAAATGCACATATAAATCTGTGTATTTTTTTTAAAAAAAACATACAGTCTTGTATTTTTCCATTTAACATTAGGTTTGTGGTGCTCTGTTAAAACACATATACTGGGGGCTGGAGCAGTGGCTCAGCAGTTACAGCACCTGCCTGGCACGCATGAGGACGTGAGTTCAAACCCCAGCACCACGTACCCAACGAAGTCTTGCAGCAGTGAAAGCCACATGAAAAACGAAATAAAAGTGTCTCTTTCTCTCCCTCACTGTCCCTCTCTGTTTTTTAAAAAAAGTTAAAAAACAAAACACATAGATTGGGGGTTGGTTTTAGTGGAGTTATTTGCTCGAGTCGTTGTCCTGGCTCGAAACGGACATGCGTTCTGTGTCGCCCAATTCTGCGCTCCGGTTTCCACCTGGTGTCGCCCCACTGTGTGCCAGCAGCAGGCCCAAAGCGGATCTACTGCTCGGACAAGGACTTTGACGGCCCTACGAGTACCAGCATGTCATGTTACCCAGAGAACTTTCCAAACTAGTACCTAAAACTTCTAATGGCTGAAGAGGAATGGAGGAGACTTAGGGACCAACAGAGTCGGGGCTGGGTTCTCACTCATGAGCCAGAACCGCACCTTCTTCTCTGTAGACACCTCTCCCAAAAGAGCAACAAAAATGAAGTGTATCTGCGGCCATCTATTAAATCTTCCATGAAGGTAATGCATATGTGTATGTAAGGTAGCATGCAGTGAATCCTTGAAAAACGTACCAGTCATTCACCCACACCTGTGCAACAGGGCTCACTGAAATGCAGCTGTTAGGAGGTTATTCCAAGATGTTTAAGATCGAATTTCTTCTAGTCAGTTTTTTTCTGAATATAAGTGCCTGTTACCGGTTACTTTTGTTAAACGGAGTTTGTATGTTACATTAAAAAAAAAACCAAAAAACTGTATAGATTGGGGCTGGAGCAGTGGCTCAGTGGTTGGAGAACTTGCTTGGCCTAGGCAACGATCTGGGTTTGAACCCCAGCACCACATGCACAACTAAGTGTCAGAGAAACAAAGGCTAAATGGAAAAATAAATTAAATTGATTCTTTCTTTCTCTCTCTCTTTCTCTCTCTTTAAAAACAAACTAGCAGGGCTGGTGCAGTGGCTCAGCGGTTACAGTGCTTGCCTGGCATGCGTGAGTGCACGAGTTCAAACCCCAGCACCACGCACACAATGAAGTGTCTGAGGAATGAAAGTCACATGAAAAACAAAATAAAAATTGCTTCTCTCTCTCTCTCACTGTCCCCTCTTTCTTTAAAAACAAAAAACTAGAAAACAAACAAAAAACACATCAATCTGGCTCATTGGTTTTACCATGGTGTAAATCAATGCTACCAAATTTTTCCCCATCCATTTCTCTACTAATGCATCTCAGAAACACAAGCAACTGTGGGCTTTTGATCACTAGCTTAATGCAAATTCGAATCTTTATTGTTTTAATTCTGAGGAGTAACATGTCACAGGGAAATAGTTTCTTAACCACCTGCCATCAGCAAGGGCAAATGAGCTAACAGCAGTGGCGTGAGGGCTCCTGGCTTGGCGGCAAGAAGGCCCTGGAGACCTGGGTACCTGGGGAAGGAAGGTGGGGTGTGGACACCAACTCACACAAGCACGCGACCCTCGTTGGGGAAGGGTTTTCCAGAAGCATTTGCCTGCATTTTGGGTGTCTTTCATGCCGAACCAAACCTCCTGAAGAGAAGTGAATTGTGCCTTAGGGAGCTCCAGCCCCGGGGAGGCTGATGGGGGACTGCAAGAAGCCTAGCAAGGAGCCAGGTTTCAAGCCAGCCCCTGGGCCAGCCCCAGGGGAAGATGGATGCTGTTTTGCCTCCCTGGGAGCTGAAGCTGGGGGAACGGGCAGACAGACTTGCTCTGGGGTCTCACATGCACCTTCAGGGGCCAAGCTCAGTTCGAGGGGACAACACTCAGGGTTGTATTTCTTCTTGTTATTAATATAAATACGGAGAAAGGCCCATGTGGCATCCCTACCGAAACTGCAGTGCATACGGAAGGCCCCTCAAGATGGGACTGAAGGCCTTTCCCGCCCAACCCAACACCCAGGCAAACTGAAAGATGGGCTAGACTGGGTGTGGGGTGGGGGGGGGACAATAAATAAAGGTCAGTGGCTGAGCGGGGTGGTGGATGAAGGGCTCCCCAGCAGAAGAGGGGTGCAGAAAGGCACTGGGTGGGGGAGAGCGGATTTGGCCCCCAAACACTGGTCTGTTGAGTCAGAGGTCACGGCCGCTGGGGTGGCTGGTGAGGGCTCAAGGACTGGTCAGGGAGGAGCCGGGCAGACCTGGCTCCAGCTTCCTTTCTCTCTCTCAAAATCTTCCACTGGAAAGTCTTCTCCATGCGTTAAAGTCCCGCAAGTCACCTCAGCAGCGGGGACTCGGCCGGGTGTGTCTTTTGCCTTTGGAAGAAAGAGAAAAGCCACCACAGAGTGAGCAGATGTGGATTCCCCGCTCAGTGCCAGCTCGACCTCTGGGAAACGGAGGTGAAGGAGTTCTCCCTGCACCCGTGGCCACCACACAGTGACCTCAGGATGTCAGAAGGAGTGCTGGACATGGGAATGTGAATTCTCTTCTAGGCCAGCCCTGTCCAAGGTAAGCCCTGGAACCCTCCCACGCACTCGCCACATGCTCTTCCCCACAAGGACTGGACAGGGACACCGGACCTCACTTTCCCAACCCCTTGAGGACATTTAGGTGATAACAGAACTGTGCAGAGGGGCTGCTAATGCCTATTTTTGATCTGCAAAACTGTAGTTTCATTTGGTCCAACCAGATGGTTTGCCCAAGTTCACAAGGCCAGGGGTGGCAGGGCTGGGCCTAGAACTTGGGCCTGCTTCATTCCAAGCTGTCATCGGTGGAGGACTTCAGAGGCTAGCAGGAGGAGACAGGGTCCATTCCAAGAACACAGATGCCTCCCACTGCCTCCCTCCTGAGTGCTGTTGAGTGCTGAGGTTTCTGGGGAACCATCAGCAGGGGAGAGGAAGGGAGGAAGTGGGGAGGGAGGGTTCTGCTGGGTGGCTGCTGGGGTGCACACAGGCTCCTGGAAGGAGACCCCTGCCCTGCTGGCACGTGTGCCTGTGGATCTATGGCTGGGGGTGCTCAGTCCAGTCAGGGTTTCTTCTTGAGAGAGAATTGGGGGCCGATCCTTAAGAGTGGGAAGTGGCTCCTCACTGCCTGCTGATTGGGCTGGGCCAGGGCCAGTAGGTTGGGAGCCTTGGTTTCTATTCCCATCAAATGGGGACAGTAAGGCTCCCAATCAATCTGTCAGTGGAGTGAAAGTGGACCTTGGAGGAGCTCAGCCAGGTAGGCTTTGGGCCCCCAGCTCCAGTGGACCCTGAATCTCTGTCCTGGGATCTAGGCTGGGCTGGGCTGGGAGGGCTGCTTCCGCTTCCTCACTGATGGGGCCGGTTTCTGAAGGCCAAGGACTGCCCACAACCCCCATCTCAGGCCAGGCTGGCACAAGATGGGACTCAGTGATGGCACTTAGTAGGTACGAAATGGGCGTTCCTATGGACTGCTACAGAGACAGGGAAAGGCTCTGCCAGGTTATGCCTTAATAAGGCAGAGGATGGTAACAACCAGAGCTGTGCCTACTGAAGGCATGGGTGTCATTATCATTTTGGGTCCTTCTCTCCAGCCAGCACTAGCGGGGAAGGGGTCTGGATGACCTTCTTTGCCCCAGTGCACTTGGTAAGCATCGACAACTGAAAACTTGTCACCCAGTAGTTTTGGAGGAGGAAGAGGACTGGGCTACTCCGGGAGGGAAAAGAGGAGGGGAAGAAGGCGGCAGGCTGGAAGGCACAGTGTGGTACTCACCGGAGCCCTTGGGCTCGGGCCAGGGTGGGGTGCCCCACTGCGGGTCTGCAGAGCCTGCCCCCATCTCACTGGCCAGGCTGCTCTGGCTTCCTGAGAGGAGGCTGGGTGGCCGGGTGAGCCCCATCTGCGGGGACTCCATGCCGCCACCTGCAAAGACCACAGGCCGTTTCTCTAAGTAACAAGTCACTGACACGAAAATCTACATATATGAGCTTTCCCTGCCTTTGTGGGATGAGGGTGTGTTTTAGTTAATGCAGTGAGGCAGAGGGAGAGGGAGGCTTGCTGTCTTTACTAAAGAATGCTCAAACACGGCTGAGAGCGGACGTGGAGCCTATACTATTTCACCCAGCCCTTTCTCCTAGTCCTACTTGGTCACAGCTGAGAGCTGATGTGAAGACAGCGGTCAAGATCTGTCATGCTAAGGGAAGAAGGGCAGTGAGAATCCTGCCTTGGAAACCAAGGCAGGCCCGTGTATTTCCTTTACACCTTTCTAAGGAAAAATTTTGGGGCCAAAGGGGCTGAGTCTGGGGGCTTTTTAAATTTTTTTTTAAGCTGTCGAGCCACATCCTCAGCTCGCTTTTATTTTTTATTTTGAGACAGGGTCTCACTAAGTTGCTTAGGGCCTAAGTTGCTGAGGCTGGCTTTGAACTTGCGATCCTCCTGCCTCAGCCTCCCCAGCTGCTGGGTTTATAGGCGTGGGCCACTGTGTCCAGCTAGGGTCAGTTTTTATCTTTTGCAATCATCTCCACCCACTGATACTGACCACTTGGAGAACTGCATTGAGAAGGATTCTCAGTCCTTAGCAGGGCTCGGAGAATCATGATCAACTTGTACCATCTGCCATGGGCACGGAACCGGGGGTGGAAATGGGAGCGCCAGGCATTTGCAGCCTCTGATTTCTCCGAAACTTCCATGTATGACAGGAACGCCTTTGACATCAGTTTCAGCAGATCACCTAGTCTAGCCCCAGGACAGCACTCCAAGGCATTTCATTCTAATTTGAGGAGCTCAAATTATACAATTGCCTTTTTAAAAATATGCATTAAACTCCGCCTCCCTGAAACTTCCTTCCAAGATCCCAGTTCTCACCTGGGAGTAAGTCTGAACGACGCTGGTCTTTTCCCAGGAAGGACCTTCATGTGTTCAAAAGGAAGTTGAAAATGCTTTTTTTTCCCCCTTTCTTTTTCTTTTTGGAACCAGGGGTTGAACCCAGGGATACTTCACTACCGAGCCACATCCCCAGCCCCTTCTATTTTGAGACAGGCCTCGCTACGTTGCTGAGGCTGGCTTTGAACTTGTGATCCTCCTGCCTCGGCCTCCCAAGCTGCAGGGCTTACAGGCGTGCCCCACCGCACCCTGCATTCTCTGCTTCCACCTCAATGCTGGCACTAGCCCTCTGTCACATAAGAGAGTCCCAGAGACCTCAGAAATGTCAAAATCAGAGGAAATTTTGGAGACCACCCGCTCGTCTCCCTTGTGCAAAGCAGGAGGAAGTGCCACCTGGAGGCAATGTCACGTATTGGAGACCCCTCTGTGGTTTCATGGCAGAACAGAGCTAGTTCAGGGAACTCTGTACCTGACGTTCACAGCCTTTATTGTTCACAAGGCAAAAACTCAGCCGGGGAATGCTCACTGGGAGCCTGGGAGGAATCCTGGGTTCCCAGGTGGAGTGCATGGTCCTGGGTGGCCCTGCCTCTTGTCCTTTGCCCCGGCAGATGCAGTGAACCTGGCTCCACACTCCGCTCCTCAGTCGTGCTGAGGCTTTAGCTTCTAGGCCCAGCTCCAGGCCTCCCCCACCCCACCCCGCACCCCATTTATAACAACTCAGACACCAGCCTGGAAGCTGCCATCCAAGGAAGCAGCAAAGCCACTCTGCACTGGGGGCTTTGGAAATGAGCAGCGTGACACCTCTCACTTACCTGATTCCCCCCGGGGCTTGTCACCTTTTGTGCTCCTGACCCCAGGGTGTGGGAGTCTGTCCTCCAGGCTGGAAGAGCTGAGATCAGAGTCACTGTCACTGTCGCTGGAAACCACTGGAAAAGACAGATACAGGCAGGGAGGTCACCCCTATGGGTACTGCTTGGATAGAGGGGGCCAGAGGGGCTTCCCTCCTGCCAGGACAAAGTGGTACAGAACCGTGGGGGGGCGCTCCTTTCTGCTAAAGAGGTGAGAGCTGGCGTGTCCAGCACCCGCAGGGAGGACTTGCCCCTTGGCCAAGTGTGGCCACATGCCACCCTTTCCCTGTGGTGGCACTGGAATCCCCCTGCCTGATGGAAGCTGATTGTCACCTCTGGTCACTAGGGGCCCCCATCTTTCAAGGCCTAATGGCAGAAGGTGATGCTTTTCAGGGGTAAGAACCAGCTTGTAGCTGACCGGAGCTTTCCAGGACTTTACACATGTGAATCATGAGCGCTTCAGCAACCCTGTGAGACGGGAGCCATGGCCATCCCCTCTCACAGGTGAGGAAACGGAGGCAGCACCCCAGGTAGCATGTGGAGGAGCTGGGATCCGGCAGGCTGACTCCAGGGCCTGTGCTCCTGACCACTCATTCCACTGCAACAAAGAACCAGAGGCCTGTGTCCTCGGCCCGGGCTCCGGGTCCAGCTCACAGCGGGGCCTGGTGGCTGCAGAGGGTGGAGTCCCAGGGGGCGAGGGCGGGAGTGAAGTCTCTTCTGCACTCAGGGAGGCTGCATTTGGCTGGTTCATCAACAGTGGGCGTCAATACAGGATATTTAAACACCCTACTTTAATTTTATTTATTTTTAAAGAGAGAGGGACAGTGAGAGAGACAGAGAAAGAGAGAAACAACTTCATTTAGTTTTTTCACATGGCCTTAGATGCTCTAAGATAACACTTAGTTGTGTACATGGTGCTGGGGTTTGAACCTGGGTCCTCATGCTTGCCAGCCAAGCACCGAAACCGCTGAGCCACCGCTCCAGCGCCTCTACTTTAATTTTAAACATAGAAATGTGCATCCATTTGCCCACCTCTTGTGGCAGGCATTGGTGCTCCTTGGAGATTGGGCCCCTATGGCTTTTCCTGTACAAACCCATCCACACTGCTTCATCTAGGACTCCAGCTTCAGTTTCTGCAAACCGGAGCAGGAGCTGGAAGACACTGACTGGGAAAGCAATCTGACTGCAGAGTCTTTCTATATTTTCCCTTTTCTTCCTCTTTCTTTTTTTTTTTAACAGTTGTCCTGCCCACACCTAATTCAATAGATTTTTTTTTAAAGCAAATTGCTTCTCACAAGACTTAACAAAATCTTGGTTTTAATGAAACAGCTCTGATCTTTTTTCACCAAATTGCATAATGTTTAATTAAGTGATATAAGCATAATAACAAGTATAACTGCACAGAAATGATTGGCATCAAAGGTAATCGGATCTCTCAGGTGACAGATTCAGGTGGCTGGGGCAGGAGTCCGAGGTGTCTGCTGATCTAATTTACTTTGAAATGCAAAAATCTGGTATGGAGGGAGGTTAGGAGGACAGGCACTGTGCTAGGCACTTAGCAAGCAGATCTTACTCCCTCTTCTCCCAGCCCTGAGCCACAGGTACACATTCGGTGGAAGATAAGATTAGAAACTGAATTGGTCCACACCAAGGGTGGCTAATAGAATTTGTTTGATCAGCCAAGCCCCATCTGGAGCTGTGTGTGGAGAATTCAGAGACTGCATTGAAGTTCAGCAGGAGGATGGACCTGGTCAGTTAGGGAGTTAGGAAGCACCTGTGAGCACTGGAGGGGGAAACAGTAACTTCCATAGGGATCTAGAACCTTCTGGAAAGGTCTTGCACCTTTAGCCCCTATCATCTTTCAGCTGGGGAGTCACAGGTCACAGATGCAAGCAGCTAACAGGTTGGAGAGGGAGCTGACCATTTTGGCTCTAGGAGATTCTAAGTCCTGGTCTTCCACAACACAGTGGTTGTCATACAATAATGTGGCTTCGTGGAAGTGGGATGAGAAGGTGGCGCTTGCCTGTCATCCTCACGTCCTGCCAATTTCACCACATAAATGCATCCTTTTTTTTTTTTCCTTAAGAGAGAGGGACAGAGGAGAGAGAGAAAGAGAGAGAAGAGAGAATCCATTTTTATTTAGTTTTCAAGTGACCTTTGTTGCTCTGGTACTTCATTGTGTGTGTGGTGCTGGGGTTTGAACCCACATCCTTGCATGTGCCAGGCAAGCGCCGTAAGCGCCAAGCCACGGCTCCAGCCCCTGTAAATGCATCTTGAATCAGTTGCCTCCGTACTGTCGCTCGGTTAGGTCAAGACTTTCCCTCCTGGAGCTGGGACTCTCGTGACAGTGTCCCTACCTGCTGGTTCTCCCTCTGCACAGCAGGCATGCGCCATCAGGTACCAGACCAAGGCCAGGCCCTGCCCAGCAGTGGTGGGTGCTGCGTGGATCTCCTGTCTGTGGACAGGTCCATGGGGCAGGGAGAGCCACGATCACGTGACAATTCCTGATGTTTCTGTCTTCCATCTGCTCAAGGATCCTGCCCTTTTCCGCTGTGGTTCTTCCCCTCCCCTGCCTGCCAGGAAGATCTCTTTGGCTTTCTGGTCTTTTGTGATTTAGAAGCAAGACTCCTTGGGGACAAGGATCGGAGGTAGTCCACATGCCCCTTCACAGGTCCTGAGGAACCTGACCGACTGCAGCTGCCTTTAGGCCCTGGACTGAGCATCTCTGAGCTGGAATCCGCTGAGACGGGGCCTCGTGGGCTTCAGAAGCATTTGCGTAGTTTTTGACTCATTTCCTGACTAAACAGCAACCCTGTGGGTCCCCGGACAAAGCAGGTGGGAGGAGGAGTGCAGGAGGCAGAGATGTGTGCTCTTGGCTAATCCTCCCCAAGAGAGGGGAGGGGGTCAGCCAGGCCACTGTAGAGCTCAGGGGTGGGACAGTCCCCACCGAGCATTGGTGACTGACTTCCGCGTTGGTTTCCCGTCTCCCTGGCAGTGCTCAAGCCTCCTGACTCGAAATCTCGTCTCCCCAAAGCCTCACATATAGAATCATCCACAGACTGAGGCGTCGGGTGGGTGTGGGGCTCTGTGGTGTCAACAATGGATCCTTTGGCGCTACAGGGCAGTTGGTGGGATGGGACAGCCCAGGTGGCAAGCTCATTTACCCTTTCTCTCCCCCTTGCTCCTTCTGTCATCTGTTGTACGTGGTCACAGTGTGGGCTTGGAAGAAGGCTAAAACTGCAAGATACCTGGCCCATGCCACATTGGGAGAACAGCATTTGTTCTGAGCTGTATGTCTTGTCCAAAATAGCAACCCTGGAGGTGGGGTGAAGGTGCCAAATTGCCTTGTCCCTACGGGTTGCACAGGGGTTTAAAAAACAACAGAAGAGTTCCCCGAGTTATTGTCGGTTGGCTTGTTCTTTAGCTCCTGATACAGACCCCAGAGGTCCCTAGTCATGGAAAAGCAAGGAACAGCCTCAGATGACAACTAAGCTCACAATGGTGTCACAGAGCAGGGGCCAGACAGACTCATTTCTTTCCGACGCACTGCCTCTCGGCATTGTATCTGGGATTTCAAGCTGGGGCCAGGTCTCAGCTCAGAGGTCTTTATGGTACAGACCCAAATCCCATTTCTAATCCACGCTCATAAACCCCACTCGAAAGAAACAAACCAACAAAAGTGTCAGTCAGTGCCTGGCCTTGGCACCGACAGTCCCTGGGGAAGGAGAAGATGCCCCTGAGGGCCTGGGTCCCCCAAGGCCCTTTACTCACGTGGCCCCAACTTCCTTCAGCAGCCAAGGAAGCTGTTCTTTCTTATCCTGTCCCCAAGATGTCCCAAGCCTCGGCTAATTTGCCATTCAATCGCTATTGCCTCCCCCCTCCAGCAGATGGGCTCGTAAATCTTCCAGGTCTATTAACAAAGCTTTTAGGCTCATAAATCTTTTGGCCTTGCTCTTCCATCCTCCACCAAGCACTCCAAGGGTCTGAGGGCTGCGTCTTCTTTGCTTTAATTCCCCAAAGGCTGCATCCAGGACGGCTCAGTGATGAGAGCTTGTATTCTGCCCACGCCTGATTTTCCAGATTGAAGATGGGAAAACCCCAGGGAGAAGAGGTCCTGGTGGCTTCGGGAGGAGAAGTATCATCGAGTGGACTCACTGAGCTCTGCTGTGAGGCAGGGATGGGGAAGGATGCAGGACCTCTCCTGCTCCTCCTCCTCTGTAAGGTCCCAAGCTCCTTGAGCAGTGGCCACGGGACATGGCATCCCCAAGATTTCCCCATCGTGCCCAGGACAGTGGCCCTGCTCTGCTGGATGCTCACTCTCAGCAGTGGACAGACAGCTCGGTGCCAGCCATGCCCGCTTCTCCAGGGATGGGCCAGCCCCCCCCCCGCCCCCAGCTCACTCTTGGATAGATCTGCAATTTGTCTATCACCATGGAAACTCAGTTTTGGTACATGAAGTAGGGGGAAGAGCCTTTCGTTTTGGAAAGTCTCCCTCGCCAGCCTCAAAGGACACATGTGGCAGCTGCTGTCCTGTGGAGACACCTTGCCTGGGGATGGAGCTGTGCGGTCTCACATTATTGCACTGGGGCCTTGGGAACCTGCCTCTAGGCTCTGCTTGGCTACCACCTCTCTCAGTGACCCCAGGCATCTCTCCTGGCTTCAAGGCCCAGACCAAGAGGATTCAGTTGAATCTGGATCCTGGGACTCAACTTAGGGTCAGCCCAGCAGTAGAGAGACCCCTGATGTCCCTCCCCCATCGAGAGGCAGGGAATGCCCCTCTGTGCCACCCAACATCCGAATGCTTGGCACAAGGACAGCCGGCAGCCTATGAGCCCAGGAAGCACTTGTGAGCTATGGCTGCTCTGCGTGGAGGCTCCCTAAGCCCCCAGAAATTATGGGAATTAGAGAGGAAGGGAGATATTTTCAGCAAACATTCTGCCAAGGCAAAGCAGATGGTGGAAAATTTTGAATACGACAAACATACAAAATTTTTTTTAACGTAAAGGAACGATGATAAGGCCCTGGGGAGTGCAGAGACATTTCCAAGTAGTCCTTCTGAGCCCACCAGGTTGGTGCAGCTGCAGATGCAGAGCTGCCCCGCTGGGACAGAGGACAGCTGCCCCACTCGCACACAGGACTAAAATCTCACCAAGATGCCTCCCACGTCTGGGGCTGTTTTGGCAGCTGCGGGAGGGGAGTGTGGGGTGGTGAAGAGACACTGACTCTGAGTCAGAGACTTAGTTTTGCATCCTACCTCTGCCACTTCCCAGCTGTGTGACTTTGGGCCAGTTTCTTTACCTCCCTGTGTGCTCTGTGGCCTCAACAATGGAATAGGGGGATGAAGACTTCCTCCCTCCGTGTCGATGAGCAGTAAGAGGCACCACAGGCTGTGTCTGGCACGTGGCAAGTGCTTGATAGACGGGAGCTATGTTATTTGTGCGTGTGGGGAGCATCTTGAACTCAGGCCCATATCCCCCAGGGCAGGGCTGACCTTGGGGGTCACCCTATTCCGTGCCCAGACCAAGCTCACAGGGGTACACTTGCCTTTTCTGAGGTCCCAAGCTCTGCTTTGTAGGATGTGAAGATCATAGGATGTCCCCAGAAACTCTTCGTTCTGAGCTGGACTATGAACCTGGACTATCCCCTGCTAGGACCATGGCTCTCCCATCTCGTCCAGCACACAGAGCACCCACCGTCTCACCCTAACGTCTCTGCTCCCTTAGAAAACCTCCTCTCCAGGCAGCCTCTTTACATCCCCAACATGCCCCTCTGTGTCCTCTCTGGGCCTTTCCCTGTCAATCAGACGCCGTATGCAGTGTGTGTTGGGGGATGGGGGGAGTCTCTAGTTCATGCTCAAGTTCCTAGGGTTGAACTTTGGCTGTTTTGGATACACCTGGATAAATACCTCAAATATCTGAACCTCAGTCTTTTCACCTGTAAAATGGAGACAAAAATAACTACCAATAACCTTAACCAATAGGGTTAAGCAGGTCAAAAGGCTTTTGCAAGTTTAAAAAGCTATACAAGGGCTGGGGGTGTTGTTCAGTGTTAAAGCGCTTGCCCAGTATGTACAAAGGCCGTGGGAGGGCTGGCTCCCTAGCACTACATGGTCTAGCACTACTGATCTTCATTTCTCCAACACTTAGTTGTGTATGTGGTGCTGGGGTTTGAACCCGGGTATTGGTACATGCCAGGCAATGACTCCAACTGCTGAGCCACTGCTCCAGCCCTCTTTGAATCTTTTTAAAAGGCAGAATCTGATTCGGCCTCCAGCAGCCCACTCAAACTGTGGCCTCTACTGCATGGGAGTAGAGGCCTCCTTGGGGGCCTCCTCTGCCCCCAAGGAGGAAGTGTGGAAGATGACCTCTCTCTCTCCTGGTTCAGCACCTTCTGGAACTGCATTCTTTTCCTCCCAAAGCCTGCCTTGACTCCCAACCAGGCCAGGAACCACTGAGCACAAGGCCACATCTTAATCTACATCTGACTTCTTCGCTGAGCCCTGACCACTGGGCCTCAGGCAAAGAGGGCACAGGAGACCCCAGAGCCCCAAGTGCCACTTCTTATTCCAATGGAAGAGCTGGGCATACCACCGGGCAGGCACATCTCACTGCCTCCCCTTGCTGGACACTTGAGAGGGACGAGTAACCTTAGTCTGGGCAGCAACAGGGGTGGGGGAGGGACTGTTGGAGGGGGATTGCCATGGACACTGGAAGAGTGGGCCCCAGGGAGACAGTGCACTGTTCACCCAGGGCCTGCTCTTGAGGGTGGGGGGTGAAAGGGAGAAATGAATCTACTTTTGGTTTGGAAATCCCCCAGAGTCCCAAACAGGGAGAAAAGTGACCTTAAGACCCCAGGGGGCTGTCCTCCCAGGGATGGGCCTCTGGCAGCTAGAAGATGGTCAGCACCAGGAGTCAAGCTGACCATCTCATATGTGAGACAGGGGTGATCACAGCCCTCCGGGAGGGCTGGGTAAGGCTGTGGCACCTGCACTGCAATGGCATTGCACCGAATGCGTGGAGCTCTCCTTCCCTGGTCCCCCTCCAGCTGCTACTGCAGGACCCCAAGGATGGATCAGAGGGGCAGCACGGCCTGGGCCGGGAGGTTGGGCGTGGGGAGTGGAGGGCTTCCCATGCTTATTCATTCACCATCGATTTTAATTTACTCCCTCTTGCAGGCTCACAGACAGGTAGGAGGCACCGGGTAACGAAGATAAATCCTCTGATTAATGGAGCTGTGGCTGCCAGCATGGGAATCCTGGGGTCCCTGCCCTCGACTGAGCAGCTCTGGGTAGAACAGCGGGTGGCAGTTAAGAACCCCTCCCTCCAGAGGGAATGATACACAGATTGTGGGTTGGGGGCATTCAGGGAGAGGGCAAAGTCAGAGAGAGCTTCCTGGAAGAGGCGATTTTAAGGGCGGCAGGATTTAGGCAGACAGGAAAGCTGGGGTGGGGGTGTCCCAAGCATCCCAGAAGGAGAAGAGGAGCCAAGGCCAGGCCAGCTCCCTGGCTCAGGCACCTGGGTGCCAGGGGCAGGGCTGGCTCTTCCCTGCACTGTCCCACATGCAGAGAACATGTGCACGCTTACTCCTTCCCTGGGATGCTCAGCGTCCCTTCCTTTGTTCCCCAACTGCAGCTCCTTCTTTTACTTCATTTCTTTGTGCCTCTGATGTGCCAAAGATCTCTGTCTTTGCATTTCTTAGCTGTTTCCCTTTCTTGGGTTTCCATGTGTTCCAAGTCTTCTTGGGTCTGTTTCTGGGTTCTTTTTTTTTTCCCCCAGTTTCTGTCCCCAGTCTCTTGTCCCCCTCTCTCTCTCGCCATGCCTCTCTGCCTCAGGTTCTGCCCTAGAGGATAAACTTTCGTGGCCTCCAGGGCTTGTGCCTCAGTTTCCCTCACCTGGGCCAAAACCTTGACTCCTCCTCAGGCCAAGGGAGTATGTGCCTTGCCTGGATCCCATGGTTACCCAGGAGCAGCCGAGGCAGAGGAAGCCTCTCCCCCTGCCTGTGTGGACCCTCTGTCTCTGCTGCCTGGTCTTGGACTGGCAGAGGGAAACAGTTCAGTCCCATCTGTAAGGCTGGCCTCACCCCGTGATGGGCAGCAGGCCCCAGAAGAAGCTGCCGAGCACAGCACAGCGAAGCGGGCACTTGTATCTCGCAGGGTTTTATTGGAGCCAGACAAGGCAGGAGGCCCAGATTTATCCACTTCAGCCGGGTCCCCAAAGGCTGCTAAATCTAGAGTGTGTGGAATTAAGTTGTAGCTTCACTGGGCAAGACAGGTGAGCGGCTGGAGAGGGCTGGGCTGAGCTTGGATGAGGAGCCCGGCGCTGGCCTGGCCCCTGAGGCAGCTCTGTGCCCCTCAGCTGCACTGGAGACAGAGGCTGGCTTTCCTGTTTCAGTTCAGATGAGGTCGAGGAGCCCCACGACCTCACCTTGCAGTGGAATCGACCAATCAGCTGAGGCTGTCATTAGGTTTGGGCAAATTAGAGGTGACAGCCATGCCCCTAATCTCTGTGGTATGGCTAATGAGGGCCTTCTGCTCGTGGGAAATCAATCAGCAAGCCAGTGAGGACACCCAGGACAAGCGGGAGGGCTGCAGGGGGAGGGGGAGGTGTGGCAGCGGGCACCCTGTTCTGGGCTGTCCCCTTTGCTCAATGACACTGCACTGGTGTCTGGCATAAACAAGGGCTCCAGAGCAGACACATTCACATGTGTGGCACATGGGCTTCCCTTCCAAAACTCAGTCACATACGGTGTGACCCGGCCTCTGTTTCCCTGAGAGTTAAGAGGAGGGCAGAGTTTCCCGAAAGCTATCGGTCTCCGTCTTCCCTTCCATGCTGAGATGAGCTCTCTATGCCTTAGTATCCCCTTACGTAAAGTGGACAATGTTGGAGTCCCATCCCAGGTTGTGGGGATCATGTGAAATACCAGATGCACAGCTCATGCCATGAGCAATCATGCAATCCATGGGAGCTGCCACTGGAAAATTATTTATGTATTTATACCGGTATTGAAGCCAGGGGTGCTCAACCACTGAGCCATATCCCCAGCTCTTTTTATATTTTATTTTGAGACTGGGTCTTGCTAAATTGCTTAGGGCCTCACTAACCTGCTGAGGCTGGCTTTGAACTTGCAATCCTCTTGTTTCAGCCTCCTGAGTTACTGGGATTATAGGCGTGTGCGCTACCGAACCCAGGGTTTTTTTTTTTTGTTTGTTTGTTTTTGAAACAGGGTTTTGCTAAGCTGTCCAGGATGGCCTCAAACTTGTGATCCTCCTACCTCAGCCTCCTGAATACCTGAGATTACAGGTGTGCACCATTATGCCCAGCTTGGAGCTGTTTTTATCTGTCCACTTGGCACTGAGGCCCAGAGATGTCCCATCCCTGCATAAAACAAAGGTGAACAGTGCCCAAACCCTCTGTGGGCCTGAATGATGACCATAAGAAAAGACCAAA
This sequence comes from Aplodontia rufa, assembly GCA_004027875.1. Lineage (NCBI taxonomy): Eukaryota > Metazoa > Chordata > Mammalia > Rodentia > Aplodontiidae > Aplodontia > Aplodontia rufa. Next base: position 2,853 of record PVKS010022158.1, on the reverse strand, counting down.
GGTCATTTTCTCCTCTGGTGGAGGCCACAGGCTTGGACTCCTCAGCATATCCCTTCAACCTCTTCCCCTGCCTCCAAAATTTAAGTCCCCAAACAGCTTGGGGGGGGCCACAGACAAAATGGTCCGACTATAACTTTCATTTGTTTGCTTATCTTCTTTTTAAGAGAGGGAGAGACCGCAGCAGTGGCTGAGCAGCAGACCGCTTGTCTGGCACGTGCCAGGAGCTGGGTCCTCGTGCGTGCCAGGCACACGCTCTACTGCTGACCTGCCACTCCAGCCCTGCTTACTAATTTCCTTGACTCAGACAGCAGCCCTACGCTACAGAGGCCCGAGTCCTTGCCTGTACCATGTGGGACCTGCGCACCCCTTTCAGAAGACTGAAGCTTGCCCACCCCCCTCGCCATTCCTGCCTGGCTCCTGCGTCTCTGTGTGTGGTTGGTGGCTTCTATTGTCTTTACGTAAAAAAATGTCCCGAGTGCTTCCAGCTCCCCAGGACTATGGAACCTATGCAGGCAGCAAAATGCAGAGACAGGGAAGTGGTAATTAAGCACAAGAGGCCATCTCTGGGATGGGCCTTGACAGCCAGCTCAGAAGCACCAGCAGCGTGTGGCAGGTGCTGAGGCGGGTGTGATGGGACTTGGTGCTCAGCAGAGTCTGGAAGATGTGTGTGCTTGTGTGTGCATGCATGTGCAAGTGTGTGTGCACACGTGTGTGCGCGTGTGCATATGTGCGTGCGCGTGTGTGTGGCAGTGTGGAAATGGAGCTGGTCTTTGCAGCCCAGGCCACCTCACCGTGTGATCTGAGGGTTGCTCCGCTACCTGCCTGAAATTCCTCTGCAAAGTTTCACTCCTCTGGATTTGGACTATAAGAAAACTGGAAGAGAATGGACTCCCACCCCAGCTCCTCATGCATCCTACTCACGGGGAATTCAACACCCAGAGAGGAAAACAGGCACCCCCAAACCAAGGCTTTCCTTGAACGGTGGCCCTTTAAAACCCCATTGGCGGCGGGGATGGTGGTGGGTCATGTCATGCTCCCAACAGGCACAGAGGCACTACAGGCAGGTGTCATGGGTCAGGATCAGGTGCAGGGACTCACACATGTGACATGGTCAGTTCCTATCTCAACTGCAGGTAGAAGGTCAGAAAGTGAAGTAAAAAGGTCAGATATGAGAAGCCTTGGCTTCCACAGAGTAGCCTGTTCATTTCTTTTTCTTTCTTTCTTTTTTTTTTTTAGTACTGGGTATTAAACATTGAGCCACATCCCCAGCCCTTCTTATTTTTTTATTTTGAGATAAGGTTTTGCTAAGTTGCGAAGGCTGGCCTCAAGCTTGTGATCCTCCTTCCTCAGCCTCCTGAGTCACTGGGAGTACAGGTGTGTGCCACTGTGCCCAGACCTTTTATTCTGAATAACCCTGCAAGGGTAATGTTACAAGAATGTCAGAGGGGCTGGAGCGGTGGCTCAGTGGTTACAGTGCTTGCCCGGCATGCGTGAGGACACAAGTTCCAACCCCAGCACCAAGTATGCAGCAAAGTATCGGAGCAATGAAAGTCACATGAAGAACTAAATAAAATTGATTCTCTCTCTCACTGTCCCTCTCTCTTTAAAATAAATAAAAAATTAAAAAGAATGTCAGAGACAATACGGAGGGGTTGGGGCTGTAGTAAACCAAAGAACATAAGCAGTTATAAAGCCAGACTGTTTTTTTTCTAGAGAGAGGCAGACCTTCTGATATTCAAAAAAAGGAAGCCAGAACTCCATTAAAAAAAAAAAAAAAGGTCACGGGCTGCAGTGGTAGCTCAGTGGTTGGAGTGCTCACCTGGCAAGCACGAAGCCCCAGATTCAAACCCCAGCACCACGTACACAACTAAGTGTCGGAGAAACAAAGACCAGATGGAAAAAAGAAACAAAACTGCGTCTCTCTCTTAAAAAAAGTCAGACTTTTCCACATTGAAAAAAGTTGACGGTGAATTTTGAGCGGTAAGCTAGACTGAGTCACTTCCACCAGTGTGTGACCTACATCAGAGGCAAATGTCTACCCCTCCAGGGACAGAAGGCATCCCACCTCCCCACACAGACACCCCCTGCTCTGCTCTGCCTCCCTCTACGCCTTCAGGCAGCCTGGCCTCCTGCACGCCACGCACACTCTGAGGAGCTTGAAAGGCTGCAGGGAACTCAGCACCCATGGCCTGCCAATGTGACAAAAGGGGCAAGTTCAGAGTCCACCGAGGAGCTGGGGAGAGGTCGGCTGGGTGCTCTGAGGAGCTCCCAACCCGCTCATTTCTCAGAAACAGAAAGAAGCAACAGCTGGCTCTGGGCAGTGAGCAATCCTGTCTGGAAATAAAACATTTTACAATCCTCAACCGAGGCTCATTAAGAATGAATGGATCTGCTGGTATAAATAGCACGCTGCATTAGGAAGCCAGGAAACAGCACACACATTCGATGGAAAACGGCTGCCACGGAACTGCTTATTAGCTCCGTGGGCTGCGGCTCTGCGCTAACAAGACTGAGGTCTCAAGTTCAAAGCCCGCCTGGGCCACATGGCTCCCCCGGTCTGGGCCCACAGAAGAGATTCTCTGGCCTGGACCTGCTGCCAACATGGGGGCACAACTCTGGAATGCAGAAATCGCCCATGGTGAGCTTCGCCTAGTTTCCCATCCAGAGGCTCCCCGCGATGCCAGCCAGCCTGTTTGGATGCTCCCCACGACGGGGAGCTCACTGCCCCGTCAGATGCAAAGCACTCAATTCTGTGGTTGGACGACTGCAGATGGAGAGAGAGAACTTCGCCCTGCCCTGCCCCATCTCTGCTCGGGGGAAAGCAGCCCTCGAGAGCTGTGCCACCTGTCATGG
>PVKS010022157.1:10406-34241 GCA_004027875.1 Aplodontia rufa | reverse complement strand
CATCCCAGAAGCCGATGTCATTCCTCCACAAACTATCCATTTAACGCATGAGTTCTTCTGGGGGAAACTGCAAAAGGTAAAATCCAAGGTGGTTATCCATGAGCTGGTTTTTCCCCTCAATAACAAAGTTTATATCCACTGATTGATAATGTTTTGATAATGTTTCTTCCTCAACTGTATTTCTATATTCTTCTAATAAAAAAAAGAATAAATGAATGGGATGCAATTAAACTAAAAAGTTTCTGCAAAGCTAAAGATCTAGTCAAGAGCATCAACAGAGAACCTACAGAATGGGAGAAAACCTTTGCCTGCTACACCTCGGACAGAAGACTAATATCCAGAATATATAAAGAACTAAAGAAACTAAACACCAAAACCACAACTAATCCAAACAATAAATGGGCTACAGATCTTAAAAGAAACTTCTCACCAAAGGAAGTCCAGAAAGCCCATAAAAATATGAGAAAATCATTAGGTATAAGGGAAATGCAAATCAAAACTTCAATGAGATACCACCTCACTCCTGTTAGAGTGGCAAAAATGAAGAATACAAACAATGACAGATGCTGGAGGGGATGTGGGAAAAGAGGAACACTACTACACTGCTGGTGGGACTGCAAACTGGTTCAGCCACTATGGAAAGCAGTGTGGAGAATCCTCAAAAAATTAAGGATGGAACCACTTTATGACCCAGCTATCCCACTCCTGGGTATTTTCCCAAAAGAGTTAGAATCAACATATTATAGTGATGTGGCTTCATCAATGTTTATAGTAGCTCAATTTACTATAGCTAGATTATGGAACCAACCCAGATGCCCCTCACTCAACAAGTAGATACAAAAAATTTGGTACATATATTCAATGGAATACTACTCGGCCATTAGAGAAGATTATATTATGGCTTTTGATATCAAATGGATGGAGATGGAAAAAATTATGCTAAGTGAAGTATCCCAATCTTAGAGACTCAAGGGTTGAATGGTTTCTCTCATCTGTGGAAGCTAGAATACATCGGGAAGCAGTATGTTAGATGGCTAAGCTAATTATAACATCAAATTGTATGTTTCTCAATGCAACAGGGAGATGACTTCCTAGGATACTTGGAGGCGTAGGGTGAGGGACAAGTGGGTAGGAAGAACACCTAAGAGACTGGAGGATGGAAATATCGGCGAATCATCTCAGAAGGAGATCTCTGTCCTCCACGAGATATCCATTTATCTCAGGAGTTCTTCTGGGGGAAACAGCAACATGGGGAACCCAAGCTGGGCATCCATGATATGGCATTAGCCCTGGATAACTAAGTAAATATACATTGGTTCTTGAATGTTTGATAATGTTTCCCCCTCAATTGTATCTCTAGATCCATCTAATAAAAAAAATACAGGAGCTTTGGGGTGACACCTCATATCCAAACCATAACAGAAGGGAAAACGGAAGAACAGGGAATTTAATGTAGAGATGAAGGGTAAAAGAGTATGGTGAAAAAGAACTGAGGTGTGAATGTTTTATTTGAGTTTATTTATTCATGTGTACAACAAACTAGTTACTGAGGATATAACTGTTATAAATAAGACCTTTGATACTGATAGATCAAAATGATTTTACTTCTTGTCTTGTTATGTATAGAATATTTCCTGTCTTATGATCTTTCTTTTGTCTTCTAACAACAGTTGGTATTGCTGCAAATGAAAGATTTTCTTGAGCATTCTCCACAGTCCCTTATTAATATGATGTTCTTGATTTTACTGAAGGTCAGTAAAGAGGCCCTTGATGCAGACACCGTGTTTCTTATAATCAGCATTTATAGTTTTCATTTTGCTTTTGTAAAAGCCATCTCATTTCATATCCAAATTAAGTTACTGATGATATTGGAAATAAAATCAATTTTTCTTCATCATTTTCTTGTATTGAATACCTCTCTGATTATTGTGACCTCATTCTATCAACTAGAAATAGGACCTGTATTAGATTTTTATCTTGTGTTTGGAGGGAAGTCTAGGCTATGTGACAATCCAATTGTATACTCAGTAACTGGGGAAATAACCATGGGATTTTGGAGTCTGTGAATTTACTAGACCCCTGTGATTTGCAATGAGGCAATTATCTGTTCATCAACTATCCCCCACAAAAGCCCACTTTGACAAGTAAACCGCAATGACATCTTGGATTTCCAAGGACTGGGCAAGTTAGTGTCAATCTGACTTCTTCCTTCCCTCAGTGCAGTTATCTCAGTAAATGGCTGCAGTGCTTGTTGGGGAATGCTTGGGGAAATGTTTAAATTTTACAGTTGTGATATCATTGTGAAGTTGTTTGTCTGTGGGTACCATGTTTCTAACATTGTGTTCTGTTCTACAAAATGAGTTCAAAACTAAAAGTCTCTATTTTGATTAATAGGCTGTTTCCTGATGTATATTTTGAGGTAGGCCTAAGTCATCATAAATGGACTGTTGATGAAAGAACGGTTATTAAGAAATAAATGAAAAATAATTTAAAAGATATAAGATTATTCTTACATAGTGACAGAAATCTTAACAAAATTTTGTCTTACAGATACATAAAAGGAGAACACGTTAGTGATCAACTAATTTAACTAAGATTATTCCACATAAAACATTGAGGAAATGGCAAAGATTTTTCTTGATGCTTAAAGTAAAATATGAGAGGCAAGAAATAGATTTAAGTATATACTGGTAAGCTAAAAAGAACCAGAAATTGAAGTTATGGGAACTTCTGAGACTATCAAATTTTTAAAAGATGCTAAAATTAAGAGTTTCACATTTATAATAGTGGGCTCCCTGGATAAAGTCGAGTATGTGGCTAAACAATCCTTTGCTAGTACTTCTGAAGAGTCCCATAGGTGAAATCATTTAAAATGAGGATTTTTAAAGAGATTATGTGGGTGACACATGGATCCTCACTGATATCATGAGAAGCTAGGAAAAGCATTCTAGAAAACCCTTTACTTTTAGGGAAATGACCAAATTGGACTTAGAAGAATAAGGAATGGAAAAAATTAAGAAGGTGGTCAGATTTGCAACATTTTATAGGCAGTAGACTTTCTGATGACACTGCTCCCACTTCAAATATGCACTGTCCAGCATTCAGTGGGAAGAATGGCCCAGAGTTTGGCCTCTACAGGCATAGGTGGAGAAGCCATGGTCCACTTAAGATTATTCAACAGCCTGTAAACTCACTGCAGCTTGCCCAATTGAACTTAAAAATACTTGAGATTGATGAGACGTTTTGTCTTTTTTTTCCTCCTTTTTGCACAGTAACATCTGTAATCTTTATTCTACATTTGTCTAATTATCAAAGGAGCAGACCATTTCTTTTTTAAGTATTACAGCTTCACAGATGGATAATTTTGCCCAAGGATAGATCGTATATAGAATGACATCCATACCTGATTTTGTTGATTTAGTTAATGAGCTTTGGGAAATTTGAGTTAATGAGATTAAGATGAAATTTTGAACTTTCAGTTGATGCTGTGGTGATTTGGGGATGTGGTGAGTGTATTTTACATGTGGGAGGAACACGAAATCTTAGCATCAAGAGTATTGATTAGTTGGCTCATAAATATCCCAAAGATACCCATGTCCTAATCCCTGGAATTTGTAAAAATGCTACCTGACAAATGAATTTTGCATATGTAATTTATATAGAATGTTGAGATTGTTGAAATGGGGAGACTTTCTTGGATTATCTAGGAAAATTGCATGCAATTACAAAGGTCTTTGGGGGATGGCAGAAGGGGAGAGTTAAAAAAGGGCATGTGATAATAAAACCAGAAGGAGATATGTTATGATAACTGATAAGAGGTTAGAGAGTGGGAGGGAGGAATAGAGGGAGGGTGAGATAAAGAGTGGGTGGAAGAGAGAAAGAGACATTTTCGAATGATGTATGCAGGTGGCTTGTAGAAGCATATATCAAGGAACAGATTTTCCTTTGATTATCCAGAAGAGATTCAAATCTGTTCAGACTTGACTGTAGAACTTATAACCTTCAGAACTATATTATTAGGAATACACAGTGCTTAAAGTCCCTAAGTTGGTGAAAAAGTGTTATAGTAGCAAGTGGAAACTAATGCACATAGCCAGTTATACTTAACAGATCACCCAGTTTTTCATTCCTGAGGATACTGCAATCAGTTAGCTATATTCAAACAACTTCGGCAGTCACAAAAGACATTGTGATTTCTACTTTGACCCTGTTTCCATGATGGTACATGTGACAACCTTGCAGATTATAATAAAGCTCTCACTACTCTGTTATTTCACAGTCCCAGCATCACCATTGATAGCCAAAAGAAGATCTCTACAGTTGTCCCTTCTTTGCTCATACTCAGTCTAGAGAGGCAGCTTTCAAAGAGCATTTCTGGGATAATGGTGCTCCCATCACTAATTATGTTTCTGAGCCTTAGTAAAGGAAATATCCTCTGGACCCTCTTGGAAGGTATAATGGGATTTGTAAGCCTGTATAATTCATCCACGATAAATTAACATAAATACTCCTGTCTTCCAAAGCTTTTGTATTCTATACATGTCTCTGTGAAAGGGAATCATGGCACCTCTGCTTCATTAAATAATGTAGGGCATCATTGAATTGATTTCCAATTTTATTCAATTAACTAGATATATTCAGCTTTTACTTATGAATGTATTACCCAACACACTTAATATAGAATGTTTTGTGAGTATACTGATGAGTAAGTTTGACCTAAACTCTATTTTACCTTCTTCAGCTAGTGCCCTTAGGTGCTCTCCCCACACATAGTCAATATATTTTCTGTCATATATTTAATGACATTGCATATTAGAAGCTATAAAAATATTTTATTTTTATTTATTCATTTTTTTTGGTTCCAAAATTGAACCCAGTGGTGGTTTACCCCTAATCCACAACTCCAGTCCTTTTTATTTGAACATAGTATCTCACTAAGTCCCTTAGAGCCTCACTAGCTGCCTTTGGAATGAGACTAAACCTTGGGAAATGCATGTTTATTCAGTCAGGGTACACATTCTCCAAAAAGGATCGCACAGCTCAAGTCTATCCTCCAATATTGGCAGGATCTGGGAAAATAAAGTCTTTATTCATATGTAGGGATCTGGATAGCATATTACAGCATCCATTGCGGAAATCAACTTATGTAGCAATCCTGCAACATATATAATTATAATCTCACTCACATTAGTTGAGCAGCTATAAAAATAAGATATTTTGGGGATCACTATAGAAGAATTCTAATTTCCTGACCAATCTTTAAGCTGAGAGTTTAATGACCTAAGCTTATCTTGTTTGGTGTTCTTTCCATATAAGCTTCAGTGGAAATAGGAGCAGTATCCCACTGTCCATCCCTGGTAGTAATTGCCATTGCTTTAATATTGATGGTATAGTTATAGCTTATTCCTTTGAGGAACTTTTTTCAGTTAGTATATTGTCGTAGATAATTATAGAGGATGATTTGAATAATCATGATGCCATTATATGGATGATATGGAGTCATAAGACTTTATTTGTATTTTAAGGAGCTCAATTCTGTGTCCAAGCCAAAGGACACAGTTAAGGCAGTCACAAACACACACCCATATGCATGCATACATAAACATACACAAAAAACCCCACATACACACATACAAATGTTAGGGTGTCAGTAATGAGGTCTCTCTTGGTTCTAATTTTTGTATCAGTCAGGATTTCCACAGAGACAGAAAATTAGTATGAGAAAGAACTTAATATAAAAATTGCATGTCAGGATTGGAGAACTAGAAGAGGAAAGGAAAAAGGGAACCCCTAGTTGACACAGAGGTAAGAAGTATAAAAAGGAACTCTTGCCTTCAGGGTCAGGGAACAGAGGGAACAGGTTAACATGAGTTTAATTTAGAAATTTAGGGGAGGCCTCCTATAGAGTTAAGACCCTGATCCTATTAATGTTATGACCAAAGAGTCTTGGGCAGGGATTCCTGTAGAGTTTAGAATGAGCTGCTGCACCACGTGCTCTCAAGGGAATATGGCAAAGCTAATTCTATGCTGTGTAAGCACATTGAAAAATCATCAAATGGATACACCTGTTGAAAGAGAAATGATGACTGGGATTGTATTAACAGGAGGCAAAGTAGAAGCAGCAAATCCCTCCTCTCTCCTCTGATAGCTGGGTACCTCTACCACACCCTATTCATATAATCTAACAGGACCGACTGTCATAATAAAAATGTACTTTGCAGTTCCAGTGCAAGCACCACAGATGAAAATGAAGGTAAGTTTTAAAATGAAACCAGAGTTTGACATCATTTCATGATGGAATAATATAGAAAATTAACTCAAAATACAGATTATCTATATACGTGTAAGACAGTCCTAGGACACTGATGATAGGTATTATATTGTTGACACCTTTCTCTCTTGCCTTTCTCTCTCTACTTAGAGATTACAAATCAGTCGGGGTTCTCACTCTCTTTTGCTTCTCCAAATGTTGTGCCTCATACTGGCCAATGAGGACAAAATAATATCCACAAAATGTGCAATCTTGTCTTCTGCTCTATACAATTTTATTCCCCTTGTTGGTAGCTCAGATGTAAATCTCCAAAGTCATCTGTGGATATATATTTGTGTAGTTGAGGATGAGCTTCCAAATGTCAAAATTATCAGTACAAAGCTAGATAGTTCAGATCCAGAATACCATCTTTGGGCTACTATACTTAGCATAGATTGCCAATTTCTTATTCTGTGTAATAACAAATTTATCATTTTACAATTACTATTTATTTATTTATTGCAGAAAGAAATTTATCAAATTTTATTATGTTCAAGAACAAATATATCATAACAAATCATACAATTATGCGTAATTATTATGCTCCAATTAAAAGTTTTAAATATTTCCAGATGAACCAAAATCATATGCAAAAATGTATAAGGACTCATCATGGAAAAGACAATAACAATAGAAAGAGAACATGACCTATTACTGTTGGATTTCAACAGAAGACTTTCTGGGACCTCAATGTGTCATGACTTTTTTTTTCTTTTTCTTTTTTAAATTTTTATTCGATAAACATGATCTTACAGTTAGGAGGGGTTCATCGTCAAACAATCAAGAACAAAAGCGTAATGACAGAACAAGCCAATACTGGTGCCAGACCATAGTTTCCCCCCTTTGGGTTCCCCATGGTTCCATATTTCACTCTACTTAAGTCCCCAAGTTAATTAGACTTCTCCTGAAAGTCTGAGGTTCCCCTCAGTTTAGATTCCCCCAATTTTTATTATGACCTACAAACATTAATGATTCAAAATTCCAATGAATACAATTATATCTATTATGAGAAATCTCCATAATTTAGAAACAATTTATAAATTATTCTTAAAATAATCTAAATTTCACATAGTGAGATTTTTAAGAAAATAAACATATAAGTCACAAATTTACTAGGTAATAGTGAAAATTTACTAAATATTTCCAAGTCTTAATATCTTCCATGTTTAAAATTCTTTTTATGACTTTGGACAAATCAGAATATAAATTGCAGATTAGATTCGGGTCTGCTCTTGATTATTAAAAGAGAAAAAAAAATAAATAACTGTTAAAATGCCCGAGGTGAGAACATCAAGCATTGCTGAGTTACATGGAAGTTGCATGAAGAGTGCAGAGCACAACATGCCATACACTGGGTAAGCCACGTGGAAGGCACCTCTACAAGTGTATCTAGAGCAAAGACCAAGCTGAAAAGTCATACTAGGATTCCAAGATTGTGAGCTTCAGGAAGGCTGCTTTTGTTTAGCTCCATGACTGGATGAATAAAACACAGGACAACTCCATTGCTGCAAGGCACATTTAGGGGGAAATCATCACCTGAACACATCATTAGTTAGGGGAGATTTTTGGAGAATCAGAGATTTGGGTGCAGCAAGTGGAAAAGAGGGATTATATCCATCACAACCAGGGCATGGCAGCTGCAACTGCCATTCCTCCCAATCAGCAGGGCAGGAGCTGAACCATAGCATGCAATCCCATCTGCTGCAAAGAGGCCAGGTTCTCAAAGGATCCTTGCATTGGACTTAACTAGAGACACCTCTATTGCACCTACACTGTGTAAGGGGAGAAGAGTGTCTCTCAACTGCCTGAAAAGGGGAAATTGGGAGTCTTTTTGAACAGATTACCCAGCAGGAGAGATGTAGCAGTTCAGAGCAGGCTACTCCACAATTTTACCAGGAGCCAGTCACAGTTCAGAGGATAAACTTGGAAGAGAAGGCATGGGACAGGCCCAGTCTTCACTTAGCTTAGGGGGATTTGAGTTTGTGGAGTGCAGGGGGACCTTATTCAGGCCTGTCCACACCCACCTCCAACTAGAAGGTTCACATGATAAGCTAAGGTGAGACAGACGCACTAAAGAGACCACAGTCTGATCTCAGAAAACCTGGAGGGTCTGTGAGTATAACCAGCAGATATATTGGAGCATTGATATGCTTTCAACCCTCTGCTCATAAAAGCCTGAAGACCCCTGAGTTTCAGATCCCCAGAGGCACAGGCAAAGGCCAGCCCTGAGGGAAGGGGGGCACAGGGCATTCCTTAATCTGGTATCTTCAAGGACGTCTCCACCCAGAAAGACCAGGAGACTGAGGTAGACACCCAGTGTTCTATTCAAGATCATATTCTTCCAGACTGAAAGACCCTTCTAACAAATCTAAGACAGTTAACATCATCTTCCAAGATATAGAGAGACCACCTCAGTGAAGAGAGACAACCTCAGTGAACATAGTTACAATTTTTCATTAAGAATCTTTACTTTTTTCTGTTTTTGAGGTGTATTTGTGTGCCAACTGGAAAAAATGATTGATTAATGGACATATAAACATACTGTTTTCTTTCTTCCTTTTTACTGCTTTTTGTTTGTTTGCTTGCTTGTTTTTTGTTTTGCCTTTGTCAGATTTTTTTTAGGTTTTTAACCTGTTTTCTTCTTCTCTTTTCTCTTTTTCCATTATCCATCTTCTATCTATACTCCCTTCATTCCTGAGTATTTTCTTCAGTGTAATTGTCTTGACCAACTTGCTGAGGGTTTGGATTTTGATCAGTGCATTTAGTATTTGAATTGTATTGAACTGAAGTTGCAAAGTTTTCCTGTACTTGCTTCTACCTTTTCTTATGGTACCACTCAAATTCTATTAATATCTCTTTCACCCTTCCTCTACTTTAGTTCCCCTGTCTCTGCTCCCTCCATTTATTTCCCCATCAAAATCCTAATCTCCTCTACTTTCTCTCTGTTCATGCTCAGATATTACAATCTCCTCTTTAATTTCCTTTAGCATTCCCTTATCTCTTCAGGCTTCCACTTAGTTTATGCCATTTGACACCCCCATAATTAATGCTGTGTAACCATTACCACTGGGAATGCCAAATTCAGTAACTATTGTATGCTTTGAAGCCTAACAGAGGTGATGTTAAGTACTATTGTCACCAAAAGTAGTGGCTAACACTACCATTTGTATCAAAGTGGTAATTTAGCATTGTAATAGATACAGTAAATTTTAAATAACCAATTTAATATCATTTATTGTATGCATTATTTGTTCATATTGATGATCGCTTATTAGCTCATAAGGAGCTAGAAATCTTAATGGACACTAACGTATCACAGGTAAGGGATTTGGCTTCTGAACTCAACCTTCCTGACAAAACCCCCCAACACAAGTTAGGACAAAACTCCCAGTCTCACAACAAAAACCCAAAGAGGAACAATCAGATAGAGATCTCAAGCCAAGAAATCACTTCCAATTTAAAGACTGAGAAGAAGCCCATACAGATCCCACTCTACATCCAAGTGTACCCAGGACTCTAGTCTCATCCCAGCAGGTGTGTCATACACTCCCAAGGACCTCACATCCAGATACCACCAGCTGTCACACACAACTGTCAGGTCCAGATATATTGGGCCCATCCCACCACTAAGGATCCCAGATCCCAGAGCAGCAAATAAGTTGGTCCGTTATGGCCTGTCCCATACCTCTGGGACCCTAGCGCCCAGTGATGCACACCTACTACTTAGCTTCCCTAGTGGGCTGCCCAGTAACCCCACCAGGTGTCAGGTCCGAGTCCTGGAACCTAGATCTAAAAGGAGCAACTATACAAGGCTCCAGGAAGAAACAGCTTTCTGGAAGAATATGGTGGTCATCAGTGAGGTGGTGTCTGATCCAAACCTTGACATATAAGGAAGAAGAGCCTAGAGACTTGCCTTGCTTCCATACATTGCTTCCTAATTCAAAGATCCAGAGGAAACTTTATAAAGATGAAGAATAAAACTAGAAGAGGTTCACACCAAACCCACAACTCCCCTAGCAAAGAGTTCATGGTCAGAGAGTGGGATGAAAATCTAGAACAAATTGTCAATGATTGTATAACTAAAAGGACAAATGCATTAAAAGAATATTTAAGGAAGGCATTAAGTGAGAAAACTCAAGAGACAAAAACTCAACAGACAAACATGCTTGTAACAGTCCTAAAATCTGCAGTCAATGACATGAGAAGAATCATGGAATAATTTAAATAGACTGACTTCCATAGAAAACAGAACCTCAACTCTTGAAGAAAGAACTTGTGACAAGGACAGGCTGAGTAACCCAGAGGGCATGATGACAAAAAAAGAAAAAAAAGTACAGAACAAGAACAGAATTTTCAAAATGTCAGGGATCAAATTATAAGACACTCTAAGAGTATTTGGGATACAGGAAGAAATAAAAATGCAAGTGAATGGTATAAGGAACATTCACAAGGAAATAATGAAATAAAAATTTTCCCATATAAAAATAGAGGCAGATATGCTCATTCTGGAAGCCTGAGAGACACCCAAAAGGCCTAATCAAATGAAAAGCTCATGAAAATATATCATATTCAAAATGTACAAAAGGGAAATCAAGGAAATAATATTAAAATCTACATCTAAAAATGCCAAATCATATTTAGAGGCAAATCAATAAGGATCATCTCTGACTTTTCAGCTCTGAATCTAGAAGCAAGAAGATCCTGGAAGGAGAACTTTCAATGTCTGAATGACAACAACAAAATAGATCATATTCTAGTTCACAAAGGAAATCTCAGCAAATATAAAAAAGTAGATATTAACCCATGTATCATATCAGACCATGACACCATGACCCTAGCAATTAACAGCAAAAATTATAACAGAAAACATACATATGCGCATGGAGATTGAATAATACCTACTAAATGAAGAATGGATACAAGAAGACATGAAAGCAGAAATCAAGAAATTTTTGGAAGAGAATAAGAATGAAGACACAAAACCTCTGGAACAGCATAAAAGCATTCCAAAGAAGACAAATTATAGTACTGAGTGCCTAAATTAAAAATCAGGAAAGATCCCAAAAAGCTAAGCTTATGCTCCACCACAAATGCCTACAAAAGGAAGAAAAATCTAATCCCAAAGCCAGCAGAAGACAGGAAATAATCAAGATAAGAGCTGAAATCAATGAAATGAACAACAACAACAAAAACCAATTAAAAGAATCAAAGAAGGAAGAGCTGGTTCTTTGAAAAAATAAATAAAAGTGATAGACCCCTAGCCAATCTCAATAAAAGAAGGAGGAAAATGAAGCAAATCAACAAAATTACTCCCGAATTGACCAAGGATGATATTGAAATCCTAAACAACCCAATAAAACATATGGATCAACATATACAAATCATTAAATGTGATTCATCACTTTAACAGAATTAAGGACAAAAATCATATGACATTTCATTTGATGTAGAAAAGTCCTTTGATACAATTCAGCACCCATTTATTCTCAAAACTCTGCAGAAGATAGGGATCAAAGGAATTTAACTATGTAAAAGCCATATATGACAAACTCTCAGTTAGTATAATACTAAACAGAGAAAAGCTTTACATCATTAGCAACCAAAGAAATGAAAATCAAAACATCACTGATATTCTACCTCACTCCTGTCAGAGTGGCAAAAATGAAGAATACAAATAATGATAGATGCTGGAGGGGTTGTGGGAAGAGAGGAGCACTTTCACACTGTTGGTGGGACTGCAAGCTTGTACAGCCACTCTGGAAAGCAGTGTGGAAATTCCTCAAAAAACTTATGACTCAGTTATCCCACTCCTGGATATTTTCCCAAAAGAGCTAGAATTTGCTTATTAGAGAGATACAGCTTCATCAATGGTCTTAGCAGCTCAATTTGCTGTAGCTAAACTATGGGACCAACCCAGATGTCCCTCACTGGATGAGTGAATTAAAAAAATGTGATATTGTGATATATATACATACACACACACACACACACACACATACATACAGTGGAATTACATTCTGCTATCAGAGAGAATGATATCATGGCATTTTCAGTCAAATGGATGGAGATGGAAAAAATTATGCTAAGTGAAATATCCCAAACTGAGAAACTCAAGGACCAAATGTTTTCTCTCATATGTGGAAGCTATAATACAACCAGAAACAGACTGAAAATTGGCTAAGCTAATAATAACCTCAACACAAGCAAGAGGAGCCTTGCCTATGATGCTGGGGGTTGAAGGGAAGGGAGCAGGGAGTGGGTAGGGACTAGGAGGGACATCGAGGCACCTGGAGGGTGGGAGTAGGGGGGTTATCAAACCAGTGGGGAACCTTTGACTGCCATGTGAAGCCCAACTAACACAGGAGTAAAATAGCAGGACACTTGGGATTGGGGGAGATCATGGACTGGCATCAGCCTCTGCTTGCTGTGTCATTACGCATGTGTTCATGATTATGATTCTGTGGCAATAATTCCCTCCTAAATGTAAGACTATGTTGAACAAAGAAAAGAGAGAGAGAGAGAGAGAAATAAAAAAGAAATCTGGAAATCAGTTCCATTCACAATATCCTCAAAAAGAATAAAATATTTAGGAATTAATATAACAAGAGAAGTAAAAGACCTCTATGATGAGAAGTATCAAACATTGAAGAAAGAAATCGAAGACCTGAGAAGATGGAAAAATGTTCCATGTTCTTGGTTAGGTGGAATTAATATAATTTAATGGCCATTCTGTCAAAAGCACTATATAGATTCAATGGAATCAAGATAACAAAAGCAGATGTAATTCTTCACAGATATAGAAAAAGCCATCCTCAAATTCATTTGGAACAAGGAGAAACTCAGGATAGCCAAAATCATTAAACAAGGAAGATGAAACAGGTGAACTTGCTAGTCCAGATCTAAAACTATACTGTAGAGCTGTAGTAATAAAAACAACATGGTACTGGTATAAAAATAGGAATGAAGACCAATGTGATAGAATAGGAGATTCTGAGACAAACCCACAAATCTTTAAATGTCTAATCTTTGACAAAGTTTATCTAAATAAAACATGAAGGAATGACAACCTATTCAAAAAGTGGTGCTGGAGAAACTTGAAGGCATTTGCAGGAAGTTGAAATTATAACCTTATGTCTCACCTAGCACAAAAAGTAAATAAAAATGGATACAGGAAGTAGGAATTAAACCAGCTACCCTACAATTGATAGAAGAAAAAATAGGACTATCAGGCCAACACTCCAGCGTTTGGGAGTAGGCAAAGACTTTCTCAACAAGACTGCTAAAATGAAAGAATTAAAGTCAAGAATCAATGAGTGGGATGCCATTAAACTAAAAAGCTCTGCACAGCCAAGGAATTGGTCAAAATTGTCAAGAGACAACCTACAGATGGAGAGAGAGAAATGACCTGTGATTCCTCTGACAAGGGACTAATATAAAAAAAAATTACAAAGAATTCAAAAAACTTATTAACAAAAACACAAATAATCCAATCAATAAATGGGTCAAAGAGCTAAATAGAAACTTCTCAGCAGAGGAAGTGTTGCCAGACAACAAATACATGATAAAGTGTTCTAAATCACTAGTAATCAGAGAAGAGAAATGCAATTGAAAATCTCATTAAGATCTTACCTCACTCCAGTCAGATTGGCAGAGATGAACTATATAAACAATAACAAATGACAGAGGGATTGTGGGGAGATAGGAACACTAGCCCACTGTGGAACTGCAGACTTGTATAGCCATTCTGAAAAACAGTGTAGAGAATCCTTAAAAAATTAGGGATGGATCCACCATATGATCAAAATAACCCTCTCTGGGTATTTTCCCAGAGGAGTTAGAATCAGTACATAACAGTGACACAGTAAAATCTATGTTCATAGCAGCTCAATTTACAATAGCTTAGTTATATAACCAACTCAGATGCCCCTCACTGGATGAATGGATCCAAAACCTGTGGTCTATACAATGGAATTCTACTCAGCAATTAGAGAAAATAATATTGCAGCCTTTGAAGGCAAATTAATGGCTATGAAAGAAAGCATGGTGAACAAAGTTAGCCAAACCCAGAGAGTTAAGGGTTGAATGTTTTCACTCATTTGTGGAGGCTGGAGCTAAATCAAGGCTTCTGTGAAAGGTAGTCAAACTAATGTATAGACACAGCAAATGTGTAGCAACATATAATCTATGGCAACCATAAAAATGTAGATGGGGAGTGAGGACGGGACAGATGGAGGGAGTGGAGTGGGAGTGAGAATAGGGAGGGATATAGGGAGACAATCAACAATGTAGCATACTCCCCCCTGAGAATACATAATATTTTTTCAATCATTTAATTTTGGAAAATTCACAATCTAAGCATTTATATAATTTCTAGGGGTGAAAAATAGATGAGTCAAGAGACTGTGGTATGGGCAATGTGGGGGTAATTCATGTGTAAGAATATATGTCTATCATATTATTACTTTGTATGCATTTATGATTGTACAATAACTTGACTCCTTAATAAAAATTTAAAAAAGTCATACTAGAATTCTGATTTAAACGCCATAGTGTAAAGAGCTAAGAAGTACTTATTCCCATCCTAACATTAACAGTGAAACTAAATCACTGAATATCATCAATTTTCCTCAGACATGTCAAGGAACTGAGGTGGCAGCTGTTCCCTGCCACTCTCAAATCTGATGAGTCAGGTGCATTTGGAGTGCTTCTGTGACTGAGATTTATTTTTAACCTGGAACAAAACTAAAATGAAAATATAAATATTTATATTAATGAATTTCTGGAGACCAGACTGGCATGAAAGTGGGAAATTGCTAGGGCCACAGTTTATGGGATCCCCTATGCTAACATAACTTTTATTATAGATGGAAACTTATATTCCACAAAATTTGTATGATGAAGCACTAACCCTAATGTGATAATATTTGAGACTTGATGTTTTCTATGTATTTAGAGTTAGATAATTAGAATGTAATCTTCTTTATGGGATTAGTAGCTTTATAAAAAGAAGTGATTGATGATAAATGATTGAAAGATAGATGATAGGTGTAAGATAGATATAGATGATAGGCAAAGATATAAACACACTTAATAAAGGAATTATCTTCACCACGTAAGAATACAGTGAGAAAGCAGCTGTGTGCAAGACAAGAATAGAGACTTCACCAGAAATGTATTATGGTAGCATCCTAATTTGATAATTCCAACCTCCAGTCAGTTTCTGTTGTTTTAGCCACTTAATACATAGTAATTGTAATGACAGTATGAGCAAAGTAATACAGATTTCTACAGAAAATCCACCAGTTTCCCGCAGTGAGGATACCAAGGTTCCCTCATAGCCCTGGAAGGGAGAGAGGAAGTATAAACATTGTGAAGCACACCAGAGCTTTATCTGTAAAACAGGCCTGCACTGCAGTAGAACGAGCTTAAAAAGAAAATAGTGTGAAAAGAGACCCAAGCTAGAGATAGAAGGTTCATTATAACTCTAATAGATCCAACTTGCCTATGTCACTTAGGAAAGGACAAAAGTAATAATAAGATTAATAATAATACAATTTTTAAAAAATCTGAAGAAACATAATAAGTCTTATGATTTCAGATCCACAAAGCAGAACTTGAAAATGATACTTCCCTTCTACAACCAGAATTCATGTGAACAAATTAAAAATCAATATTCTCTTTAGACCTGTCAGATAATTTAAGTTGCAGAGAAACCATTTCCTTCTTGCCCCACGGAAATGTGGAGAAACACACAAATACAGAGAATTATAGCTGAGATTAGTTTATTGAGATTGGAACTGTAGGAACTACATGCTAAGAGAACATTTTAACAGCATTATTATTTTTTTAAAGAGAGAGGGAGAAGGAGAGAATCAATTTTATTTCAACAGCAATCTTGATGAATTTCTGGAGGCAGTGGAGACCAGTGTACGAAAGAGAACTCCTGGGTCTCAGTGTTAAGGAGTCCCAGACCTCATGAATTTTAACTCCAGAAATACCATCAGTGGCTCAAAGGGTAGAACTCAAAATGATACAGTTGTAGTTCTGTCAAGACTGAAAGAAAAGTGGCCATCATGAAATTCTCTCAGAGAATTCTTCACAATAAATATAACAGATTTCTAGTTAAAACTAAAATTTTACTAGAGCCATATCCAATCTGAGGATCTGGCACTTTTCTTCCACACCCCTCTAATGTTCATGTTTATTATAAGGGGAAAATGAAAGTAAGAAACGGTTGTCAGGCTCTGCCCTGGGATTCAGGACAACCAGAGGACTAATACCTGATCATATGGTATAAAAGAGGGCTAAGGGTGTGGATCAGAGCTAGTGTACTTGCCTAGAATTTGTGAAGCCCAGCAGCACAAATAATAATATGAATACAATTACTATTACAGAAAGTTTCCCCCCACCCACACCTTAACACCATCATTAAAATAAAATAGGATTTAAACTGACAAAACTCCAAGATGTAGAATCCAGTTTAGAGTTGTCAAGTAAGCTCAAAGTCAACCAGACAAATAGCAAAAATGCAGGCAACAGAAATGTAAGATTTGACAACTGTGATTAATATGTTGAGGACTTTAAGGGCTTTAAGTCTTAGCACATAGCATGAAAGAAGAAATGTGCACTGTAGAAGAGAGATGGAGATACTAAGAAAGTAGCAAAGAAAATTCTAGGGATTAAAAAAAAATTCCATTCCAGAAATAATATTCTTGATGGACACAGATGTAGACAGGATATAACAAGGGAAACAATAAGTGAGCTTGAAGATTTGTCCAATAAAATTTCCATCCATTAAATGCAAGTTGAAAAAAAAGGAAAATAGAGCAAACCATCAATGTTGCAAAGTATAATTATAAACTCATGCATAGACTAAGCATGGTTCGACACATCTGTAATCCCAGACACTCTGGAGGCTGAGGAATGGGGATGCAGTTTGAGGCTAGTTTCAGCAACTTAGTGAGACAAAAAATTCATAAAATACAAAAAAGTAAAATAAATTTTAAGAAGTAAAATCAAAAGCTTAAAATGGGCCAGGGGTGCAGCTTATGTTAGAGTGCCCCTAAATTGAATTCCTGGTACTGGAAACAAACAAGCAAGCAAATAAAAAATGCACAATGTGATATTATTTGTAGAGAGAAAATCCCAAAGGGGGAATAAAATTGATATTTATAGGAATACAGATATTATAGCAGATACCTTATCAGAAACTATGCAAGCAGAAAATGGGTGAATATTTAAAATTGTTGAAAAGAAAAAAAACCTTAATTTTACCATCCAGGTTAATCATACTTCAAAAGTGATAGAGAAATAAAGACTTTAGGAATTTAATAAATCAGTATAATGGCCCTTAAAGAAATATTAAAATAAGTTCATTAGAGAGAAGGTTAATGACACATGTCATCATAACTTGGATCTGTATAAAGGAAGAGTTTAGAGATGGAATAAATGAAAATAAGATCTACTGTCCTACATATCTTTTTATTTATTTTATTGGTGCATATGATTATGCATAATATTGGGATTCTGTGTCACATGTTCATATATGCACATAACATAATTGGGTAAATTTCATGTTCTATTACCTCCCTGTTTCATTAATGTCTTTCCTCCACTCTGCTGATTACCCGTTTTCATGGGGTCCATTTTAAAATTTTTTTCTAACTTTCACACATGACAGAAAATAAATGACCCTTCATTTTCTGAGTCTGGCTTATATCAGTAAAAATCAGGCACTGTGGTTCCAGTGGTTTTCCTGCATGAGACATAATTCCACTTTTTAATGGCTGAATAAAGCTATACTGTGTATATATGCCAAATTTTCTTTATCTATTCATCTGCTGATAGACACCTAGGCTAGCCTTAATTATTGTGAATTGTATTCTTGTAAATATGGGTGTGTATGTATCAGTCATTTAAGCTGACTTTAATTATTTTAGAAAAAATATCATGGGATAGTGTATCAAGATTGTATAATGGCTCTATTCCTAGTTTTTTAAGAAACATTTATTCTGATTTCCATAGTGTTTGTATTAATTTATAATCCTGCCAACAGTGTATAAGTTTTCCTTTCCCCCCGCATCCTCACCACAATTTATTATTACTTGTATTCTTGGTTAGTGCCATTCTAACTGGAATGAGATGAAATCCCAGTGTAGTTTTGATTTGCAATTCCCTGATTGCTAAAAATGTTGAATATTTAAAAAATATATTTGTTGGGGCTGGAGCGGTGGCTCAGCGGTTTCGGCGCTTGCCTGGTGAGCATGAGGACCTGAGTTCAAACCCCAGCACCACGTACATAACTAAGTGTTAGAGCAACTAAGGCCATGTGAAAAACTAAATAAAGTTGTTTCTCTCTTTCTCTGTCTCTCTCACTGTCCCTCTCTCTTTAAAAAAAAAAAAAATATATATATATATATATATGTTGACCATTTTAATTTCTTGTTTTGAGAAATGTTTATTTAGTTAATTTATCAATTTATTGATTGTTATTGAGTAAGTTCAATAAACCTGGATAATAAATACATTGTTAGAATAATAATAGTAACAATATATTGAGTGATAATAGCATATGATTAAGTAAATGAAATATAGGAATATCACAAGGCATAGCAGAGAAGATTGGATGGCAAGTAGAAGACAAGCCATGATGAAAATGTGAGCAAAGCAATGGAGAAAAAACAATGAAACCAAATACCACTACTTCAAGAATATCAGTAAAATTGATAAAAATCTAGAAAGACTTTACAAGGAGAGAGAGAGAGAGAGAGAGGCAGAGAGAGAAAAAATGTATGAAATCAGAAGTGAAAGAGGTTCATCATTACTGACTACAAGGTCATTAGAATGATAACAAAGGAATATTGCAATAATTCCATGCACCTAAATATGATGACTCACATGGAAATGATGAATTTCCTGACAAAGACAAACTACCAAAAAACTCATTAAAAGAAATGAATTACCAATTATCAATTGAAGAAATGAAATATCTTATTTAAAATCTTCCATTAAGGAACAAGAAGATGGTGAGCTGAAGGAAGGCGACTTCCCATTTGACTCCTTGATTGGATGGGAAAACTCCATTTCATCTCCAGTATTTTGAGGTGCATTTTAGGGAATATCATCATGAAACCCCAGTGCTAGTTTGCACCATTGTTTGGAGGAGCAAAGACTTGGGAGAAGAGTGGAGAAAAAGAGGGATTTTTTTCTGTCCCAGCAGGGATACAGCAGCTCTGCTGCCATTGTTTACATTCAGCCCAGGAGAATGGGAGGAGACAAACACAGCCAGCAAGCAGATTGTTATTGAGAAGCTGTGCTGTATAAAAATAAAACAGTGCTGTATAAAAATAGAGCATTGGGTGCAATTGCAGACACCCATTCAGCACATCCACTGTGTGTGGTGAGAATAGTGTCTGGAAGCTGCCTGCAGAGGGGCCTAGCAGAGCAGTCTGCTCAGCTTGAGTGCTGAGCATGCTCCACCATTACAGCACCAGGAGGCAGCCACTCTCTGGGACAGCTCTCTTTGATACTCCAGAGCAGGCTGAAAGTTGCATCAGGAGACAGTCACTGACCACAGGCCGAACAGGGAAGAGAAGGCTTGGGACAGGCCCAGTCTCCACTTTGCTTAGGGGGATTTGGGTTTGTGTAGTAAAGGGGAGTATTTCTCAGTCCTGTCAATTCCCACCCCAGCCAGAAGAATCACGAATCACGTGATAAGTTAAACCCTCCAAGTCCTCTGTCCCAGCTCAAAAATAACTGAGTCTGCATTCACCAGCAGAGGGAGCATAGAAAACATATCATCCCTCCCTGCACATAAATCCTTAGGATTTCTGACTTTCAGATCCCCTGGGAAGCTGGCAAAAATGATCCTTAGGGCATTGCAGAAACAGATCTCTTCACTGAAATCTCCTCCTAGAAATCCCAGGACTCTGAGGGCATCTCAGACCTCTTCGTGAGATCAAATAATTACAAACTGAGAGACCCTGTTATTGAAACCCAAACAGACAGTGAAACATCTCCTCCCAAACGGCTCAGAGACAATCTTACTGACTATAGTTCTAAGTTTTCATTAAGAATTTCTTATTTTTTGTCTTTTTTTGTATGTATTTATCATTTTTTCCCTTCTTTTCTTTCTTCTTTTTTCTCCTGTTCTCGACATATATTAGTGCGATAACTGGAAAAGTTGATTGGTTCATGGACATATAAAAATACTAGCTGTTTTTGTTTCCCTGTTCTGTTTTCTGGGTTTTTTCTATCTCCAATTTTTTTTTAATTTCTTTCTTATTTTCTTTTTTTCTCTCCATTGTGTCTCTTTTTCCCTCTTGTCTATCCTGTTTATCCCTGGTCTGCCCATTCAGAAGAGGGATTTTGGTCAGTGCATTTAGTATTTGAAGTACATTGTGCCTGACCTGCATAGCTTACCTGTGCGAGCTTCTACCCTTATGAGATCATCAAATCTTATTAATATCTCTTTTACCTTTCCTATATTTTGCAACAACTGTTTTAGCTTCCCCCAGGATCTGTTTTTTCATTTTTTATTCTTTTCTTTGTGTTTTCTTTCTTGTTCTTTTTCTTTCTCCAGCAAATCCATTATTTCCTCCACTTTGTCACCATCCACAATTGGTCAATATAATCTCCTCTCGAAATTTCACTTACATTTCCCTCTCTCTCTGGCTCCCAAATAGTTTATACCCTTTGAACCTCCACCATTAAGGCTATGTAACTATTACCACTGAGAATGTCAATCTGAATAATAAATATATGTTCTGAAGCCTAACATAGGTGATAGTTAAATCCTAGTGTTGCCAAAACTAATGATTAATACTATCATTCATTTCATAGGATGCATTCAAAAGTGTAGTATAGTCTGTTCTAAATAACCAATTTAATACATTTGTTGTAAGATTTGGTCATTCATTTTGATGATCTTCTATTACTACATGAGTTGCTGGAAATTTTAAGGCACCTGGTGAGTTTAGACTTCTGAAATCAACTTTCCTGACAATACCCCAACCCAATCAAACAGCATAGTCCTTATGAAAAATAACCAGATGCTCAAGAACTCACTTTGGCTTATAGAGCAAGAAGAAGCCTGAGCAGACCCCCTTTCACTGGTATGTGCCCCAAAACTTTGGTCCCACCACAGCAGGTGAGATGGATACCTCCAAAGCCCCCATACCCAGATACCACACAGTTGTCACTGATAATCTGGGCCCATTCCTCCAAGAAGGATCTCAGACTCCAGCACAACAACTAGGCTGGTCCATCTTGCCCCACCTCACACATCTGGGACCCTAGTACACATTGACAAACCTCAACTGAGTAGCTTCAACAACACAGCAGACTTCCCAGTAATCCAACCAGGTGCCAAACCTGAACCTAGAATCTTATCCCAAAATCTGCAATAAAACAAGGCGCCCGACAGAAAAAGTCTTTTAGAAGGAAGAGATCATCATAGAGGTGGTATCCAACTCAACATATAAGGAAGAACCCTGAGTCTTGTCTTCCTTACACACAGGGATCTCCAATCAAATAATCAGAAGAAGCTCTTCAAAGATGAGGAATCAAATTAGAACAGGTTCACCTCAATCCTAAAACTCCCCTACCAAGGTGGGTATGACCAAGGACTGGGAGGAAAATCTAGAACAAATTATCAATGATCTGAAAATGAAAAGGAACAATGAAGTAAAAGAAAGACTAATGAAGGGAATAAATGAGAAAATTCAAGAGTGGAAAATTACTATCATTAAAAAAATAGATATACTCAAAAAGGAAATAACAGAGCTAAAATCTGCAGTAAATGACATGAGAGGGATAATGAAATAATTTAATAATAGACTAACTTCTGTAGAAAATAGAACCTATGCTATTGAAGAAAGAGCTTCTGATCATGAGGACAGGGTGACCAAGCTTCAGTGCACCAATGACAAAAATGAAAAATAACTAAGAGAACATGATCAGAATTTTAAAATGCCTGGGAAGAAATGAGAAAAAAACAATGTAAGAGTAATTGAGATATAAGAAGAAACTGGAAAACAAACAAATGGTATGAGGAAGATCTTCAAGGAAATTCTGAAAGAAAATTTTTCTCATATAAAAATAGAATCAGATATGCTTATCTAGGAAGCTTACAGGACACCCAATAGGCATAATCAAATGAGAAACTCACCAAGACACATCATATTCAAAATGTACAACAGGGATATCAAGGAAAGGATATTAAAAGCATCAAGGGAGAAATGTCAAACCACATTCAGAGGTAAACCAACAAGAATTGTCTGTGACTTTTCAACCCAGACTCTGAAGACAGGAGAGTCATGGAAAAAAATCATTCAACATCTGAATACCCACAACATGCAACCAAGAATACTATACTCAGCAAAACTCAGCTTCATATTCAATGGAGAAATAAGAAATTTTCAAGATAAGACAAAACTGACAACATTTGTAAACAGAAAACCAACCTTACAAAGAATACGCAAGGAAACACTCCAGACAGAAAAACAAGTAATTAATACCCAAATAAGACACAATGACTACGAACCAATCACACACTTCTATTTCAACACTGAATATGAATGGCTTAAATGCACCACTCAAAAGACACAGACTAGCAAAATGGATAAAAAAACAACAACAAAATCCAACAATATGCTCCTTAAAAGAAACCCACCTAACAGTCAATGACATTTACAGATTAAGGGTGAAATGATGGAAAAAAAATCTACCATGTGCATGGCCCAAGAAAGCAAGCTGGCATCACAATACTTATATCCAACAAAGTAGATTTCAAATATTAACTATTCATAAGAGATAAAGAAGGCCACTACTTAGCAGTAAAAGGAACCCTACAACAAGAAGAAATAACCACAGTTAATGTTTACTCTCCAAATAACAGTTCTCTCAACTAGGTGAATAAATTAATTCATGACATAAAGCCATTCGTGGACCTCAACACAATAATACTGGGAGACTTCAACACTCCTCTGTCACCAATAGACAGATCATCAAAACAAAAAGTCAATAAAGAAATCACCAGCCTAAACAACTCCAAAAATCAAATGGACTTAACACCATATATAGAATATCCCACCCTAAGTTAGCAGAATACACCTTCTTCTCAGCAGCACATGGATCCGTTTCCAAAAAAGATAATATTCTGGTTCACAAAGAAAATCTCAGCAAATATAAAAAAGTAGATATTACTCCATGTATCCTATCAGACCACAATGCCATGACCCTAGGAATCAACAGTAAAAATCGTAACAGAAAGCACATATATTCATGGAGATTGGATAATACCCTATTAAATGAAGAATGGATTCAAGAATACATGAGAGAAAAAATTCAAAAATTCTTGGAAGAGAATGGAAATGAAGACACGACATATTGTAACCTCTGAGACAGCATAAAAACATTCCTAAAGGGAAAATTTATAGCACTGAGTGCCTACATTAAAAATGAAGAGAAATCCGACCTAAATAAGCTTATGTTCAATCTCAAAACTCTTCAAAAGGAAAAACAAT
>PVKS010022157.1:0-10306 GCA_004027875.1 Aplodontia rufa | reverse complement strand
CAATCACCACTGACCCCACAGAATTCTAACAATTTATAAGATCACATTTGGAAAATCTATATTCCTCTAAATTAGATAATATGGAAGAAATGGACAAATTTCTAGATACATACAACATCCCTAATGTATCACAGGATGATATTTAATTCCTGACCAACTGAATAATAGGCACTGAAACCCATATAGCAATTAAATGTCTACCAAAGAAGAAAAGCCCAGCACCTGATGGCCTTACTGATGATTTTTATCACACTTTTGAGAAGCAACTAACACCTGTCCTTCCTAAGTTATTTCAGGAAATTGAATAGGAGGGAACTCTCTCAAACACTTTTTATGAAGCAACTATAACTCTGATACTAAAACCCAAGAAGGATACAACAAAAAGAAAACTACAGACCAATATCCCTGATGAACCTGCAAGTAAAAATCCCTAATAAAGTTCTAGCAAACCATATTAAAAAACTTATCAAGAATATAATCCATCATGATCAAGTGGGCTTCATCCCAGGTATGCAGGGCTGGTTCAACTATGCAAAACAATTAACGTAACTCACCACTGAAACAGAATCAAGGACAAAAACCTTATGATGATCTCAATGGATGCAGAAAAGGCCTTTGATAAAATTCAGCACCCTTTTATGCTCAAAATTCTAGAGAAGATAGGGATCAAAGGAACTTTTCTGAACTATGTAAAGGCTATATGTGTTAAACCCCTGGCTAGTATGATACTAAATGGAGAAAAGCTGAAAGCATTTCCACTGAACTCAGGAACAAGAAAAGGCCACGTATACAATGAAGTGTTGGAGCAATGAAATTCACATAAAAAAGGAAATAAAAATTGATATTTTCCTTTCTCTCTCTCTAAAGAAAAACAACAACAACAAAAAAAAAAACTTCCATTAAAAAAGAAAAAAAGAGCATCAAAAGCAAATGGCTTCACGGGTAAATTCTACAAAGTAAGAAATATTTTCTACAATTTCTTATAGACAATGGAAACAGAGGAGAAATCCATGCTTCATTCTAAGGCTGGCATTATCCTATTGAGAAAACCACACAAATAGATTGAAGGAAAATGAATTTAGAGCCCAAGATCTTCATGATCTTATTTGTGGAACTCCTCTAAAATAGATTAACAAATCAAATCAAGTATGCAAGATGTGTCAGACAGTGTGTAAATAGATCCATACATCACGACAAAGTGTGATTTATTTCAGGTATGCAAGGTTGGGTCAACATCCATATTCAATCAATCTTATCCTTATCTTCCACATCAATAGTCTAAAGAAGAAAAATTATATGCTCATAGGTACTGGTGCAAGAAAAAGTATCTGACAAAATAGAGCACCTACTCATGTTAAGAATCTCAGCAAAAGCAATATATGGGATTCTTAACCTTCAAGAGGCTTGTATGAAAAACATGCAATTAATATTATAATTAATATTATATTTAATTGTGAGACATTGCACACTTTTTTCCATAAAATCCTGAACACAATGAAAGTTTCTGTTCTCACTCCTCCTAATCTGCATCAATAAGTCAAGAAAAGGAAAGAAGATGTATACATATAAGGGGAGGAAAATAAATCTCTCATTGTTCACAGATGACTTATGTAACACAGGAAAATAAATACTGTTTTGAAAAAGTAAATTGAAAACAGCACAGCACAAAGAATATAATCAATGTACAAAAGCCAACTGGTTTCTTATACATGCACAATGTGCTACTGGAAATTAAAATTTAAAAATCAGCATCATTAAGAGTATTACATCCAAAATAAAATATTTAGGTATAAATCTAATAGAACTTGAACAACATCTATATATGGAAAACTATAAACTATTTATAAAGGAAATAAAATGATTATAAATAAGTAGAAGGAATATTTTGTGCTCCTGAAAAGAAGACTAAATATTGTTAATATTTTACTTTCTCAATTTGATCCCATCAAAAATGAATTTGATGGGATCAAAATCAAAATCTTATTGTTACTTTTACATATTGATAAGCTGATTATATAGTTTAAATGGATAGACAAAATATCTAGAAGAGTCTATTCTAACTAAAGAATAAATACAAAGTTGAAGGATTCACATTGTTTAATTTTAAGACACTGTAAAGCTAGATTTATCAAAATATTGCAGTTTTGTAAAAAAATCAAACATCAATGTAAAAAAATTAGAATTCAGAATTAATTATAAATATTATCAACTTATCTATGATTAAGAATCAACAGCAAGTCAACATATTAAAGATAGTCTTTTTAAAAAGGGGTTATGATGTTTCATATTCATATGCAAAATATAAATTGTGACACAACTGGTAAAATTTCAAAAGAATTATTTCATAGTAGATTATAGAACTAAATTCAACACACAACATTATAAAACTGAAAGAAAACCTGGGAGCAGATAAAAAATTTCCTGTAGATTTGTTGATGATTTCTTCATATAACACCAAAGCATAATCCATGAAAGAAAAATACAATTGATTACCATTAAAATATTAGTTCTATGAAAGACACTGCAAAAAGAATGAAAATACAAACCACAAATTGAGAGAATTCATGGAACACATATTTGATAAAGGACTCTTATTCAAAATATGCAAAGAACTCTTTAAAACTCGAAAATAAGTAAAACAATTAGACATAGGCCTAAAGTCTGAAAAGCATGAAAAATATACAGGTGACAAGCATATAAAAGATGGTCAACCTCACAAGTCATTAAGGAATTGCTTTGTGAAATTGTATTGTACCACTGTATGCCAGTCAGAATGGGTACAATCCAGAAACCTGACAATGTCAGTGAAGCAAAAAAAAGTTCTCATTCATTACTCGTGTGAATTCAAATCTACAGATACTTGGAAACAGTGGATAGCATCTTATACAACTAAGCAATCTTAGTATATAGTCCAGCAATACTGCTCTTTTGAATTTTCCCATTTCTGAAACTAATTAATGAATGTTTGTCCACACAAAAATTTGCAAGTTAATCTTGATAGAAGCTTCATTCAGTATTGCCACAGTTTGGGGAAATAATGAAGATGCCCTTCAATTGAGGAACGAATGAACAAACAACGACTCATTGTACATTGAAATACTTGTAAAAGTATTATATTATATCAGAGGAGCTATTAGGGTATGCAAACACATGGATTAATCTTATATGCACATCAGTAAGAAAAAGTAGTCAGACTGAAAGGCTATATATTATATAATTTCATTTACATGACATTGTAGAAAAAGTGAAACTATAGAGACATAAGCAATCAATATTCCCCCTGGGTTTTGATGGTGAATGACAATTATGACCAATGAATATGAAAACTGCAGGAGATTGTCTAGTAAAACAATTACATATGACACTGTAATTGCGGATGCATGGCAATGAGTTTATCAAAACCTATAGAATTTTACAGCAGAATTGTGAATCTTTATTATGTATGTAAAATTTTTAAAGTAAGCAGATGCAGAATATAGGTAAAAGTAACTATTATTGATGCATAAAATTACCTCACTGAAAGAATTTGAAATATAAAGTGTGGACTCCAAAAATCGGGAATGAATAGAAAACATAAATAGAAAAAAAAGTATATAAGCTCTGGAGTTTAATTGGCAAGGGTGTTTCCCATGGAGATGAGTTAAACACCTGGAACTACTTTATAAATCCATAAGTAAATGGGTAGTGGATGGTGGAAGCTAGGTTTCTCACTGTTGGGAGTACAAAATTACAGGTCAGCAAGAGAGAAGGAGTAAAATTATCAATATGATACCGGATATGAGTTGGAGAGATCAGTATCAACTCACGTTTAGCTTCACATAGGTATAGACAGGCTGCACATGGGAATTTTTATAAATGTACATATGAACACAGGTTAATATCCACATTTATATTTCCTTGCTTGTCAGCTGAAAAACCTGTGAAGCAAGGACACTCCTATAGCAACAAGCATACCCAGTGCCCTGATTTTTATTTCTTTTTTTGTGGTGCTGGGGCCTGATCTTGATTTTTAATTCTATTTACAAATGAAAGGAACCAGTGATCCCTGAAGAAAGAGTTGATTCCTTATGTATGGCAGAAAATACACAAGGTAAGCTGCAGTATCTTCTATGTCTAGAAAGTAAGATATTGTATGCATACACGCACACATGTGCACTCACACACACACACACACACACACAGAGAGAGTTGTGTCAAATGAATTTTGTAGTTCTACCTAACAAAAGAATTCAAATTAGTCAAATTCAGAATAATTTGAGCAGCAAAATTAATATTGTACATATTATATAACAATAATATTAAATGCCCATGAATCCATATTGACATAAGTAAATGACTTAGTAAGTATATTCATGGAGAGGAAATAGACAAATCTATATTACAGAAATTTCAAATAATCAGTGCAGAAATTGCTCCCTTAAGGAGGTAAAGGTTAACTCCTAAGTCCTTCAGTACAGCTGTGAATAATGACAGAATAAAGCATGGGTAAGGGAAACACAGTAACTGCACAGTGGAAAAAAATAAAAGTTCCTGAGTCAGATATTCAAAGTTAGCATCAATGGTGATAAGTTGTTTTGACAGCAAGATCCTTTGATATGTTTCAAAACCGGCACTAAACCTAGGTGATCTTCTTTCCAAGAATCTATACCCTAGTCTAATCAAAAGAATCATATTAAATGAATCCCACCTGAAGACATGATAGTAAATATCTGATTAGCAACATCAAAACTGTCAAAGTGTTATCAAAGTCAAAGAGAATCTGAAGTCCGATCACAATCTAGACAGTCAAAGCAGGCATGCCAGTTAAATGTAAAATGGTACCCTATTACAGAAAATGATATGAAATAAAAAGCAAGAAATGTGAAAGAAGTGTGGCTTCAGTTAATGTTAGTATACATATAGTAACACTAGTTATTTAATTATGGCAGATGTGGCACACTAATCAATGATGCCAACAACAGGGTAAACTTGGTGGGGGTACATGAGAGCTCTGTTCTCATTGGCAAGTTTTTTAAATCTAAAATTACTTGTAAGTAAAAAGTTTATTGTATACTTAAGATTGTCTTAATTGGAAATATTCTAGAGTCTGTTCAAGGGATTGTTATAAGCCTTTGACTTGATTTTTTTTCCATTTAATTACCTTTAAAAAAAGTTATCCTTGGATCTTAAGAGTAAGATAACATGATAAAAGTTTATGCTCCCATAAAGCCACCATTTAATTTTTGGAAGACTGTAAGGAGAGATGATCAAGGGGGCAAAAAGAAAATGGTATCATACCTTTTTAGGAAAAAAAGTCACAGAAATTCAAAAACTATGGTGGGATTAAAATAGACTGAGGTGATAAAATGTGACAGAGCATTTAAAAAAAAACATAGAATGATCACGAATGACTTGTCTGAAACATGTTAATAGATAGCCAAATAATAAACAAGTCAGCCAAGCAAAATGTATGGTAGGGAATAATTCTGGACAGTAGAAACACATACTGCATGGATTCTATAGTGATAATGAGCTTGTTGTTTGGAAAAGAGGGCAGTGTCATGAGCGAATAAAGGTGGTGTTAGGTCCACAGAGTATGGGAGGGGCAGGGAGAGGGGGGAAACTTATTATAATAATTAATAGTTTCCATTTTTTCTTTGTTAATCTCTTAGAGCCTATTTTGCATATGGCAGTACTAATGTTACCATATTAAAGGTCATTCTGCTGTTTATTTCCCTCTGTCCATAATTTCTCCTGTGGAATTTCATGAAGTGCTCATACCACTAAAAAACAAAAATTTATCATTTGTTTGAGAAATGTACACATTTAAGATATATGCATATAATACATCAGCAAATTAGAACTTATAGACACAATTTAACTTTCACAAATGAACTGTCACTAATGTTCTTTTACATGTCCACCAATTATTCTTATTTTATCATTTATAACTATGTATTTTCTGCTTCTCTTTCCTTTTGCTCAACCTAAATATGGTGGCTCAGAATCATCTAAGCATATTTGTAGTTAAAATTTTGGAATAATTTCTCTTATGTCATTTCCTAAAACAATTTAGAAAGCACATAGAGAACATAATCAATTTTCATTGGGTTCAATTTCATCATGTGTTTGAGCTGAGTATTAGATACCTTCAATGAGTCACATGGAAAGGTTGTACTCTGGCTTAGTAACTGCCTGGGTGTTTCAGCAATTTAAGTTATAGTTAAACATCAGGTGAAAGAATTCAAGAGTCAGCATTGACTAGAATTCTCTTACAAAAATAGAGTAGTCTTCAGTCAATTATACTGAATTATAGCATGAAATATCAAGTATCTCATTTTCTGACCTTCACCAGGAACATAATAAGAAATTTTAAGTTGAACTGGAAAATTTAGTTTAAGGAATATAAAGCTTCTTAAAGTATCCTGGCTTATACATTCCATAACATAATATCTGGTTCCAGATAGAATTCGATCAAATTCAATCTTCATCAGTTGCTAAAGAAAGCATTTATGGGATTAGCAGTTGTTAATATTGTAGCATGTGCCAGACACTATTGAATGTGGTAGATATTATCAAATATAAGCACACATACATGTGTAAATACTTTGATTTTTACTATTAGTTTTCAAAACAACTTTAAGGATGAGAGTTGGAACCAAACACTATTTGCACAAGGTAAAACATTTGTAATGAAATTATTAATTTAATGAAGGAACTGGCATCTTGAAATAAAAAGTATCTCGGGGGTATATAAATAGCTTATTTGTCATCAAATAGGTTTTCATATCACTACCAAGAAGCATTCCATTTTTAAAGAAAAAGGAACTATACAAAAATGGGCTGAATTATTTCTACATGTTCTTACCTACCAAAACAAAAGAAATGCTCATTCTAGTTGCATTCTGGGAAATGACTACCTCTGTCAGTTTTCCATGTTTTCCCAGATGCTGGTGTTTGCATGGGTACTCTCTTTCAGTTACTTGGCTGCTTTGGCCTAGTACTCATTTTGTTCTATATCTGTCCCCTTGATAGTTGTCCCAGCAGCTTGTCTTTGAAATATGTAGGATGAAATCATGTGCTCCTTCATTAGCAATAAAGCTGAAAAGTTACAGGCTATTAAATAAATCAAGGCTCTCAATTTACAAGTCCCAAAGCCAAAGAGAACAGCTTTGTCATATAATAAAATAATAATTAAATAAAAAGAGAATCTTTTATACATTTCAAAAATTTTCATAAGGTTTAAGAATTTGAAAACAGATAATTAAGAAAAAATTTTTTGCAAAATACTTTGTTAATTTTATTTTCTGTGTTGAATAGTACTTAAAAGTCATATCCAACTTTGTATGGACATTCTTTTATTGAAATTTCTCTTTTGCAAAATATGAATAATACTTTTAAGAATTATTTTCTAAAACACATATGGAAAATTTTTCTAGATGACTAATGAAAGAGTAATGATCTTATATAATGCTATTGTAATAATTAGGGAGAATAGCAGTCATGTAATTTATGACCGTAGAAGGAAGACCCCATAATTTAAAACAGGCAGGCGGGAGAGAAGATGGTGGCCACCCCAGCAGCAGTGACTCCAAGACACTCCTGAGAGTCACCTCACGCTGCAGGTCTGCATGCAGATTCCCACGGTAGGACAAAGCTCCCAGTGTGGGTGAACGTTACACCCCCACACTAATTTTTTAACTCCAAAGGAATAGTGTGGAGCATTAATGAAAATAAAGGAGGAAGGTTGTGGCACCCTGTGACCGGCCCCACACCCGGGGGGGAGGGGAGCTTCCCCGAAGGGGAGGAAACAGAGCAAGTTTCCTAATCAAATACCCTAATTGGGCCTCGAACTACCTGAGCTGACTGCTCTTCATTTGCATGAACTTGGAATTAAGTTTGGGAATTAATTGCTCACATTAGTGATTATACAGCTGTTCCTGCGAGCACAGCAGCCTGCACCCGATTGTGAAGTTGCCCTGAGGGTGCGGCTGGCTGCTCAGCAAAAAAAGCTGTTGGGGTCTCAGCCTCCACGGTCAAAAAACCAGAATCTAAAATGGAGCAAGGGAGCGAGTTTCCTAACCACATACCCTAACCCGGCAGGTTGTGAACTCCCTGATCTGACTGCTCATAATTTACCTAATCTTGCATAAAGAGCTGGGAATTAATTCCTCACATTAGTGAACTCGTACCTGTTTGTGCTGCAGTTGGTCACCATTGTGACATGTCCCTGAAGGGGGAGGCGTGTCCCTGAGGGCGGGGCGGATCACCCAGCAGCATTACGGGGCCTCAGACCCCCAGAGCAGAAACAGAAGTTACTGTCCTCCTCCATCAACTGGCCATCTGCCCTGGGGGCTGTAGCAAACTGCAATTCACCTCTCCAGCTCCCAAATGTCTCAGTTGGTGACCTTCTGCCCTTTGGTCCATCCCACTTCCCACCCAAATAGGAGGAGCCTGTGAACAGAGCTTGCTACAGCAGGGAGCATCCCTCTATAGGGGATCCTCTGCCTTAACCTCTCCTTGAAATCTGCCTCAGGAAGCTTTGAATATGTGGGGCTGCTCAGGCTTCACCTTAGCATCTGAGCTCCTGGCATAGCCAAGGCTGCGTAGGCCTGGACATCTTTAGCAGGGCACCTCCTGGTGCTTGCAATGGAGAATCACACAAGCACTGGAATGATCTGGTCCATTTTATGAGGGTTCCACTCAACCCCACAGAACAGCTCTTGGGACTTCCGAAGATCACAAGACACGCAGAGTGGGTTACCAGTGATCCTGAGGAAGCAAGACTCAGGCTAGCCACTCTCCTGGGATCAGTCAGAGACCCAAACATCTACAATAGGATCAACTCTGTTGTCTACAACTTCTGAGCCCCAGGTCCAAGAAATATTTAGAGTGTGGATTGGCAGAAAGCAACCATCTCAGAATTACAGCCCAGGGAGAGCTGAATACCCCTTTGCAACAGAAAATTTTTGAGGAGATCCTCTAAGAAAATCCAGACCACTGGACTCAACCAATCTGTTTCTGCCCAAACAAGCTCAACTCTGAAGAATCCCCAGCTTGATGTCAGATTTGGTCGCACCACCTCATGATACATACCTCCTGACCTAAGGGTCAGAAAATCTCAGAACTGTACCAACTAGTTTTGTGGGGTTTTTTTTCTTTTTCATTGCTTCATTTTTTTTCTTTTATTATTATTTTTTTAATTTTTAAATTTTTTAAAATGGAATCCAGCTGGAAAATAATATTTTTAAATTTTTAACATTACTGTGGATTTTTGGGTTTTTTTTCTTTTCCTTTTTTTTCCTCTGCTCCTTACTTGCCTTATGATTAATACTGAATTTTGGTGTTGGTGGATGTAAATACTTATCTGTGTGTATGTATTGGTGATTGGCTCTTATTTCTTTAGGTCTTATTGAATCCTACTGCTAACTTCTTTCTCCACTGTACTCTGGTAATCCCTAAATTTAAGCATCTTTCTTTCATTCTCACCCCAAATCTTTACCCTACCCGCACCCCAGTCCTGTTTTCCTGAGTCCTAATAGAATAACCTACTCACCCCTAATCCCTAGTTCCCCTATACTCTATAACAGGTGTGATTTTATACCTCCCCAATTCACTTCTTTGACTTCCTAGTCAATCCTTCTCCCCAATTTCAGAGAGACTCTAATACCTAAAGAAATTGACACGCCTCTAAACAGCTACTTGCTTGGTATCATACTACCCAGTAAGAGTTCTCACAAAGAAAGCTGCCACTATTGGTGCTAATCATCAACTCATCTGTTTTAGATGAAACGGACTAGTATTTGCACCTATAGCCTCTCAAATTCTCACAGAACCATCTGGCATCTTTAGGTCTATATTGACCAAATAGCTCCTCTTCACAACGAAGCAAAGTCGTGAGAAGCTCCAATTTCTCCAACAAGAGTAACAAGGCTGAAATAAAAGGCAAGCTCTCTGACTCAGAAAATGAGGAAAAGGGGAAATAACTCTCACACCCAGACCTTCCCACCTAAGGACCCCATACCCAGGGCCCTAGAAGGAAACCAAAGACATTGTATCAGCATTATGATTAGTAATGCAATCAAAGAGTTGAGAAAGGAAATAAGGAAGTAGATCAAAGAGCAATTTCTTTTTTTTTTCCCACATTTATTAGAAGTATATTGCGATACAGGATACAGATAAGGAGGAAACATTGTCAAAACTGTAGCAATCATTGTGTATAAACTTTGATAACCAGGGGTAATGCTAACACATAGATAAGCTACTATGGGTTTCATCTAATGCAGTTTCCCCCAGAAGAACTCATGTGTTAAATGGGTATCTAGTG